>CM035801.1:41643959-41814943 GCA_020466265.1 Siphamia tubifer | reverse complement strand
GGTCCCCGGAACCGGAGATCCCACCGGTTTCTACAGCCATTGAAACCCCCCCTCCCCACCCAGGGAGCTGGGGGACACGTGGGACGGACACACCTACACAACCAGATCCAGACATAACCCCACCAACCTCACTCATTCAGACATTGCAAACAGCATCGGCCAAGGTATGGGAGGTGACAGTCCAGATTCACTCCCCACCCAAGGTAAACCTATTTACAGATGAATTAGAAATTTTTAGACCCACACTCCACCAGGCCAGACCACATAGGAAAATCCAGGACTGGCAGATCAGACCTAGAAAGCCCGTGCTAGTGCTGGGTGATTCCAACATTAACAGAATCCCTCCATACACCAACAATCAAATCCAAACAGATAGTTACCCAGGCGCCAACTTTTTCCATTTTCTCCAACTCTGCCAGAAAACCCCAACCTCTCCCACCACCAGAATCCTTATCCTCTCAGTAGGCATTAACAATAAAGACCAACACCCAAAACTGACTTCAATTAAACAGCTTAAAGCGCTACACAGAGCAGCTAAACGGACATTCCCCAAAGCTAGTATTTATTTTCCGGTCATTAATTACTCCCCAGCACTAGCACGGACCCAGAAGGTTAACCTACAGCTTATAAATCACACAATTAAGAGTCACCTCCCATCCTTGGCCGAGATACCACAGGACCAGTTCACCACTGAAACAGATAACATTCATTGGACGGCGAATACAGCAACACACATCTTCCAACATTGGTGTAGAACATTAAATCTATCACCATAACAGATTCCATTTAGGACAGGCATTACTGACCAACCACTGACAGCATTTATTGATTTTTTACACAGCAGTACACTTATTCATCCACAAGGTGGCATTGAACAACTGCACCACGGAGGACACACGTGTCCCCCTCTCTCTGGGTTCCTCCGTTCCTGTCTTAGGGTCTTCCCATTTCCTCATCCTAAACCTAACCTCTGTCACACCCTAAATCTCACCCTAACCCCTGATTCTAACCCTAACCCCTAACCTCCTCTCCTAACCCTAACCCCCTAACCTCCTCTCCTAACCCTAACCCCTAACCTCCTCTCCTAACCCTAACCCCTAACCTCCTCTCCTAACCCTAACCCCTAACCTCCTCTCCTAACCCTAACCCCTAACCTCCTCTCCTAACCCTAACCCCTAACCTCCTCTCCTAACCCTAACCCCTAACCTCCTCTCCTAACCCTAACCCCTAACCTCCTCTCCTAACCCTAACCCCTAACCTCCTCTCCTAACCCTAACCCCTAACCCTAACCTTGACCCAGGGGACGGAGAGAGGACGGTTGAACATTAAGTGGACTGGCTGAAGACAACTTGACCGCGGGGATCTAACCTACTCCTTCTTTCCCCTCCGGTAACCAGAAGATACAGCCCTGGTCCCCACGCATCTGTTCCCCCTCCGGAGGAGACTCACACACTAAGAAGAAAACCTGGCCATCAGGACAATAAAAATCATTATAATAAATTAAATTTTTACATAATTGATTCTTCTTGGCTTTACTGAATTCCTGTTGATGGTCCTCCCCAGCGCAGCACATACTTCGGACCACATATGAGAGGGCCGGGCTAGATTAGGTTGCCTTATGCATTCATTTCTCTATTTGTGTATCTAATTTTCCATGTTTTGAGTTTTTTGTACATATAGACACATATAGTTGTACACAATAATTACAATTGGTTCTTACCTAACCACACAATAAATATTTTGTAATTGTTACTGAAAACTATTGTGCTTCTAGTTTAAAGGGAAACATATGACAAACCTGTCCCATATACTCCTTTTCCCTAAGTCTGCTTTTCTTCTTTTGTTTTCTCTAATTTTTCCCTTTTGTCTTTTCTCTTTGTTTTTTGATCGCCTTCTTACGTTTGGTTTCGTTTATGTCCTGTGTTTATATACTTTTATATGTTTTTAACGTTATTTATGCTTGCTGTCTTTGAAGTTTTCTATTATAATTCTTTTAATGTTGCATGTTTTTGACCTAGGAGTGTGGATTTTTGCCTGTTTATCTTCTCTGCCCCCTATGCATGTTGTTGTATGTTTTTTTTCTCTCTCTGCCCCTGCCCCCCCCCCCCTTTCTTTTCCTAGTTTGAGTTATACATACACCATACATAAAGAATTATGAGCCTCACTAGAAGGCTTACAGACAGTAGGACACACACAATTTATAATTGGTTATAATAATTTTTTATATATATTTATATACTATTTATTTATTATTTATTTAGTTATATTGTCTACTTTGAACCAGACCCCGTGCAACCATCTCTGGTCCTGTCTTACTCCTATAACGCTGCGCTGGGGAGGACCCGTCCACAGGCTTTTGCTCATCGTGCTGACTGGTCCTCCCATCCCACAACATAAAGGAATATTGTCTATTTTCTATTTTCTTTCCCCCCCCCCCCCACTCCTCCAAACGGAGACGTTAGATCCCCCGGGGCCCGGGATCCCGACAGGGACCGAGCCCTCCCGCTGACTCCTCATAAACTAACAGAACCCCCATGTTACACTACGTTAAAGGGACGGGAGGAGATTTTCCATTTTCTTTTTTCTTTTTCCTTTTTATAGAGGGAGATCCCGGAGCTGTAGGCCAGTGCCACAAAGGCCTAACTGGCGCATTTCTAAGCTCTAACTCTAACCCCAACCTAACCCTGCCAGAGCCACGGGCTGGGGTCTCTCTTTCTCTCCCCCTTTTACCCCTTTTTTTTCTCTCCTCCCCTTCCTCCCTTACACTCTGCCAAATCAGAGCTATACAGTCCGCCGCATAGGGACTTAGTTGAGTGTATAAGGATGTACAAACAAATGTACTTTGCCTTTATATAGTGACATGTTGTGTTTGGAGATAAAATTATAGAAGTTATAAAACTTTGAAAAGTCTCGAACGGTGGGGATCGACCGGGTGCGGACCCTACACCCAAAAGGAGCGTTGGACCGACCGGGTCTTGAACCCGCGGCTTTTGGGCGAGAGGCGAGTGCTCTGCCCACTGCGCCATCCTTACTTATCATTTGATCATTCCACATACGGTGCCCATAGCAACGTCCCCTTTGCCCCAGTCCCCTTTCTATTATCATTAATCACCAAATTTCCCCCACCTGTTAAACCAATTAGACTCATGAACTCCCATTGGAGGATCGGGAAGGAGGGGAGGAGCCTTCCCCCTCTCCTGAAAAGTCACACACATATATATACCTATCATTCTATGACTGTCCCACCAGCCTCTGATGAAGCAGCATCCATGCGAAACGTTAGGCTTTCAAAGACTTGGCTCTCTGGTATGACACCGAGCCCGTTTTTTAGTACAGATTTTACCAAAAGGTTTTATCCTTACCCTTGTTGGGCTTTTAATCCGGCTTTTAATTAATAAAGTTAAGTTTTAACAGTGAGTGGCGGGGTCCAATACCCCTGATCTCCAACCCATTCACCTGCACTGCCTGAAGCTTTGAGTCCAAACAGGATCAAAGACACTGGATCCCTTCAGTATCTACCTGCACCAAGACCGGGACCAGGAGACTCCAGGGAACCCTAAGGACCGAGGACACCCGATCCTGCCGGACCACCACCTACCTAAAGCCAGGCCCAGGACCGGGACCAGGAGACACTAGAACAGCTCTTTAAGGAGGTAGGACCCCTTTTCCACCACTGTCTAATATTGATTTTTATCACAGGGTTCAGGACGTGCCAGGGAGCCAAGGGGACATGTCTAGAATGAATTATACACTTAGGACACACACACATGTACACCACCCCACCCCACTAACACACATACCACATGGACTTAATAACAGTCAATATGGGAGGAGGGACACACACACACATGCAATCAGGCTACACACACAAACACTCACTGGGCCACCTAGCACTGAAACCAGACAAATTAGCAAACTTTATTTCAAACTGATACAGGCTACACACCACAAACACATATTAGACGCATCCATCAGCACACATACTCCACCTACAGGCATGCAGAAGGCAGTACACCGCCTAACTACATTCATCAAACCTGCAGCGCCCACTACAGATACACACAATAAATTGACTCATAACACTACTCAGTGGCTCAGTAACACTCTACACATACTTCACACACACTACACCTCCTCCATTACATCCATTTTAGCTTCCTTACAGTCAACAACCCCAGACCATATAGCATTGCATATAGCCATTGGATGGGCAAGAAAGAGATTTACCCACAAACTCCAACAACAGACAATTCTAGCAGCCAAACACACATTAGGTTTCACTCCAGACAGACACACGCCCACAAATTCTCCCCCCCAACAGAGTACAGATATTTATCACACATCCAGACAAACAAACACTACACACACACAACAGGAGAGGGACAGGGTTCCTCCCCTCCCTAGGCCAACAGCATCCTACAAACGGTCCCTTTACCTAGGCCCACGCAGCTCCCTAACAGAAGAAATAACAGACAGAACAGAGACTGGGCCTTTCCCCCTCCCTCTGTCGGACCCACCTGCCTCCATAGACCCACCCAATAGTAACACTTCACCAGGCACACATAACTGCACCCCTGCTCTGAACCAGCGGACCCCAATGGAGGAGGGCCCCCTCTCCGATCCCGGGTCCCCGGAACCGGAGATCCCACCGGTTTCTACAGCCATTGAAACCCCCCCTCCCCACCCAGGGAGCTGGGGGACACGTGGGACGGACACACCTACACAACCAGATCCAGACATAACCCCACCAACCTCACTCATTCAGACATTGCAAACAGCATCGGCCAAGGTATGGGAGGTGACAGTCCAGATTCACTCCCCACCCAAGGTAAACCTATTTACAGATGAATTAGAAATTTTTAGACCCACACTCCACCAGGCCAGACCACATAGGAAAATCCAGGACTGGCAGATCAGACCTAGAAAGCCCGTGCTAGTGCTGGGTGATTCCAACATTAACAGAATCCCTCCATACACCAACAATCAAATCCAAACAGATAGTTACCCAGGCGCCAACTTTTTCCATTTTCTCCAACTCTGCCAGAAAACCCCAACCTCTCCCACCACCAGAATCCTTATCCTCTCAGTAGGCATTAACAATAAAGACCAACACCCAAAACTGACTTCAATTAAACAGCTTAAAGCGCTACACAGAGCAGCTAAACGGACATTCCCCAAAGCTAGTATTTATTTTCCGGTCATTAATTACTCCCCAGCACTAGCACGGACCCAGAAGGTTAACCTACAGCTTATAAATCACACAATTAAGAGTCACCTCCCATCCTTGGCCGAGATACCACAGGACCAGTTCACCACTGAAACAGATAACATTCATTGGACGGCGAATACAGCAACACACATCTTCCAACATTGGTGTAGAACATTAAATCTATCACCATAACAGATTCCATTTAGGACAGGCATTACTGACCAACCACTGACAGCATTTATTGATTTTTTACACAGCAGTACACTTATTCATCCACAAGGTGGCATTGAACAACTGCACCACGGAGGACACACGTGTCCCCCTCTCTCTGGGTTCCTCCGTTCCTGTCTTAGGGTCTTCCCATTTCCTCATCCTAAACCTAACCTCTGTCACACCCTAAATCTCACCCTAACCCCTGATTCTAACCCTAACCCCTAACCTCCTCTCCTAACCCTAACCCCCTAACCTCCTCTCCTAACCCTAACCCCTAACCTCCTCTCCTAACCCTAACCCCTAACCTCCTCTCCTAACCCTAACCCCTAACCTCCTCTCCTAACCCTAACCCCTAACCTCCTCTCCTAACCCTAACCCCTAACCTCCTCTCCTAACCCTAACCCCTAACCTCCTCTCCTAACCCTAACCCCTAACCTCCTCTCCTAACCCTAACCCCTAACCTCCTCTCCTAACCCTAACCCCTAACCTCCTCTCCTAACCCTAACCCCTAACCCTAACCTTGACCCAGGGGACGGAGAGAGGACGGTTGAACATTAAGTGGACTGGCTGAAGACAACTTGACCGCGGGGATCTAACCTACTCCTTCTTTCCCCTCCGGTAACCAGAAGATACAGCCCTGGTCCCCACGCATCTGTTCCCCCTCCGGAGGAGACTCACACACTAAGAAGAAAACCTGGCCATCAGGACAATAAAAATCATTATAATAAATTAAATTTTTACATAATTGATTCTTCTTGGCTTTACTGAATTCCTGTTGATGGTCCTCCCCAGCGCAGCACATACTTCGGACCACATATGAGAGGGCCGGGCTAGATTAGGTTGCCTTATGCATTCATTTCTCTATTTGTGTATCTAATTTTCCATGTTTTGAGTTTTTTGTACATATAGACACATATAGTTGTACACAATAATTACAATTGGTTCTTACCTAACCACACAATAAATATTTTGTAATTGTTACTGAAAACTATTGTGCTTCTAGTTTAAAGGGAAACATATGACAAACCTGTCCCATATACTCCTTTTCCCTAAGTCTGCTTTTCTTCTTTTGTTTTCTCTAATTTTTCCCTTTTGTCTTTTCTCTTTGTTTTTTGATCGCCTTCTTACGTTTGGTTTCGTTTATGTCCTGTGTTTATATACTTTTATATGTTTTTAACGTTATTTATGCTTGCTGTCTTTGAAGTTTTCTATTATAATTCTTTTAATGTTGCATGTTTTTGACCTAGGAGTGTGGATTTTTGCCTGTTTATCTTCTCTGCCCCCTATGCATGTTGTTGTATGTTTTTTTTCTCTCTCTGCCCCTGCCCCCCCCCCCCTTTCTTTTCCTAGTTTGAGTTATACATACACCATACATAAAGAATTATGAGCCTCACTAGAAGGCTTACAGACAGTAGGACACACACAATTTATAATTGGTTATAATAATTTTTTATATATATTTATATACTATTTATTTATTATTTATTTAGTTATATTGTCTACTTTGAACCAGACCCCGTGCAACCATCTCTGGTCCTGTCTTACTCCTATAACGCTGCGCTGGGGAGGACCCGTCCACAGGCTTTTGCTCATCGTGCTGACTGGTCCTCCCATCCCACAACATAAAGGAATATTGTCTATTTTCTATTTTCTTTCCCCCCCCCCCCACTCCTCCAAACGGAGACGTTAGATCCCCCGGGGCCCGGGATCCCGACAGGGACCGAGCCCTCCCGCTGACTCCTCATAAACTAACAGAACCCCCATGTTACACTACGTTAAAGGGACGGGAGGAGATTTTCCATTTTCTTTTTTCTTTTTCCTTTTTATAGAGGGAGATCCCGGAGCTGTAGGCCAGTGCCACAAAGGCCTAACTGGCGCATTTCTAAGCTCTAACTCTAACCCCAACCTAACCCTGCCAGAGCCACGGGCTGGGGTCTCTCTTTCTCTCCCCCTTTTACCCCTTTTTTTTCTCTCCTCCCCTTCCTCCCTTACACTCTGCCAAATCAGAGCTATACAGTCCGCCGCATAGGGACTTAGTTGAGTGTATAAGGATGTACAAACAAATGTACTTTGCCTTTATATAGTGACATGTTGTGTTTGGAGATAAAATTATAGAAGTTATAAAACTTTGAAAAGTCTCGAACGGTGGGGATCGACCGGGTGCGGACCCTACACCCAAAAGGAGCGTTGGACCGACCGGGTCTTGAACCCGCGGCTTTTGGGCGAGAGGCGAGTGCTCTGCCCACTGCGCCATCCTTACTTATCATTTGATCATTCCACATACGGTGCCCATAGCAACGTCCCCTTTGCCCCAGTCCCCTTTCTATTATCATTAATCACCAAATTTCCCCCACCTGTTAAACCAATTAGACTCATGAACTCCCATTGGAGGATCGGGAAGGAGGGGAGGAGCCTTCCCCCTCTCCTGAAAAGTCACACACATATATATACCTATCATTCTATGACTGTCCCACCAGCCTCTGATGAAGCAGCATCCATGCGAAACGTTAGGCTTTCAAAGACTTGGCTCTCTGGTATGACACCGAGCCCGTTTTTTAGTACAGATTTTACCAAAAGGTTTTATCCTTACCCTTGTTGGGCTTTTAATCCGGCTTTTAATTAATAAAGTTAAGTTTTAACAGTGAGTGGCGGGGTCCAATACCCCTGATCTCCAACCCATTCACCTGCACTGCCTGAAGCTTTGAGTCCAAACAGGATCAAAGACACTGGATCCCTTCAGTATCTACCTGCACCAAGACCGGGACCAGGAGACTCCAGGGAACCCTAAGGACCGAGGACACCCGATCCTGCCGGACCACCACCTACCTAAAGCCAGGCCCAGGACCGGGACCAGGAGACACTAGAACAGCTCTTTAAGGAGGTAGGACCCCTTTTCCACCACTGTCTAATATTGATTTTTATCACAGGGTTCAGGACGTGCCAGGGAGCCAAGGGGACATGTCTAGAATGAATTATACACTTAGGACACACACACATGTACACCACCCCACCCCACTAACACACATACCACATGGACTTAATAACAGTCAATATGGGAGGAGGGACACACACACACATGCAATCAGGCTACACACACAAACACTCACTGGGCCACCTAGCACTGAAACCAGACAAATTAGCAAACTTTATTTCAAACTGATACAGGCTACACACCACAAACACATATTAGACGCATCCATCAGCACACATACTCCACCTACAGGCATGCAGAAGGCAGTACACCGCCTAACTACATTCATCAAACCTGCAGCGCCCACTACAGATACACACAATAAATTGACTCATAACACTACTCAGTGGCTCAGTAACACTCTACACATACTTCACACACACTACACCTCCTCCATTACATCCATTTTAGCTTCCTTACAGTCAACAACCCCAGACCATATAGCATTGCATATAGCCATTGGATGGGCAAGAAAGAGATTTACCCACAAACTCCAACAACAGACAATTCTAGCAGCCAAACACACATTAGGTTTCACTCCAGACAGACACACGCCCACAAATTCTCCCCCCCAACAGAGTACAGATATTTATCACACATCCAGACAAACAAACACTACACACACACAACAGGAGAGGGACAGGGTTCCTCCCCTCCCTAGGCCAACAGCATCCTACAAACGGTCCCTTTACCTAGGCCCACGCAGCTCCCTAACAGAAGAAATAACAGACAGAACAGAGACTGGGCCTTTCCCCCTCCCTCTGTCGGACCCACCTGCCTCCATAGACCCACCCAATAGTAACACTTCACCAGGCACACATAACTGCACCCCTGCTCTGAACCAGCGGACCCCAATGGAGGAGGGCCCCCTCTCCGATCCCGGGTCCCCGGAACCGGAGATCCCACCGGTTTCTACAGCCATTGAAACCCCCCCTCCCCACCCAGGGAGCTGGGGGACACGTGGGACGGACACACCTACACAACCAGATCCAGACATAACCCCACCAACCTCACTCATTCAGACATTGCAAACAGCATCGGCCAAGGTATGGGAGGTGACAGTCCAGATTCACTCCCCACCCAAGGTAAACCTATTTACAGATGAATTAGAAATTTTTAGACCCACACTCCACCAGGCCAGACCACATAGGAAAATCCAGGACTGGCAGATCAGACCTAGAAAGCCCGTGCTAGTGCTGGGTGATTCCAACATTAACAGAATCCCTCCATACACCAACAATCAAATCCAAACAGATAGTTACCCAGGCGCCAACTTTTTCCATTTTCTCCAACTCTGCCAGAAAACCCCAACCTCTCCCACCACCAGAATCCTTATCCTCTCAGTAGGCATTAACAATAAAGACCAACACCCAAAACTGACTTCAATTAAACAGCTTAAAGCGCTACACAGAGCAGCTAAACGGACATTCCCCAAAGCTAGTATTTATTTTCCGGTCATTAATTACTCCCCAGCACTAGCACGGACCCAGAAGGTTAACCTACAGCTTATAAATCACACAATTAAGAGTCACCTCCCATCCTTGGCCGAGATACCACAGGACCAGTTCACCACTGAAACAGATAACATTCATTGGACGGCGAATACAGCAACACACATCTTCCAACATTGGTGTAGAACATTAAATCTATCACCATAACAGATTCCATTTAGGACGGGCATTACTGACCAACCACTGACAGCATTTATTGATTTTTTACACAGCAGTACACTTATTCATCCACAAGGTGGCATTGAACAACTGCACCACGGAGGACACACGTGTCCCCCTCTCTCTGGGTTCCTCCGTTCCTGTCTTAGGGTCTTCCCATTTCCTCATCCTAAACCTAACCTCTGTCACACCCTAAATCTCACCCTAACCCCTGATTCTAACCCTAACCCCTAACCTCCTCTCCTAACCCTAACCCCCTAACCTCCTCTCCTAACCCTAACCCCTAACCTCCTCTCCTAACCCTAACCCCTAACCTCCTCTCCTAACCCTAACCCCTAACCTCCTCTCCTAACCCTAACCCCTAACCTCCTCTCCTAACCCTAACCCCTAACCTCCTCTCCTAACCCTAACCCCTAACCTCCTCTCCTAACCCTAACCCCTAACCTCCTCTCCTAACCCTAACCCCTAACCTCCTCTCCTAACCCTAACCCCTAACCTCCTCTCCTAACCCTAACCCCTAACCCTAACCTTGACCCAGGGGACGGAGAGAGGACGGTTGAACATTAAGTGGACTGGCTGAAGACAACTTGACCGCGGGGATCTAACCTACTCCTTCTTTCCCCTCCGGTAACCAGAAGATACAGCCCTGGTCCCCACGCATCTGTTCCCCCTCCGGAGGAGACTCACACACTAAGAAGAAAACCTGGCCATCAGGACAATAAAAATCATTATAATAAATTAAATTTTTACATAATTGATTCTTCTTGGCTTTACTGAATTCCTGTTGATGGTCCTCCCCAGCGCAGCACATACTTCGGACCACATATGAGAGGGCCGGGCTAGATTAGGTTGCCTTATGCATTCATTTCTCTATTTGTGTATCTAATTTTCCATGTTTTGAGTTTTTTGTACATATAGACACATATAGTTGTACACAATAATTACAATTGGTTCTTACCTAACCACACAATAAATATTTTGTAATTGTTACTGAAAACTATTGTGCTTCTAGTTTAAAGGGAAACATATGACAAACCTGTCCCATATACTCCTTTTCCCTAAGTCTGCTTTTCTTCTTTTGTTTTCTCTAATTTTTCCCTTTTGTCTTTTCTCTTTGTTTTTTGATCGCCTTCTTACGTTTGGTTTCGTTTATGTCCTGTGTTTATATACTTTTATATGTTTTTAACGTTATTTATGCTTGCTGTCTTTGAAGTTTTCTATTATAATTCTTTTAATGTTGCATGTTTTTGACCTAGGAGTGTGGATTTTTGCCTGTTTATCTTCTCTGCCCCCTATGCATGTTGTTGTATGTTTTTTTTCTCTCTCTGCCCCTGCCCCCCCCCCCCCTTTCTTTTCCTAGTTTGAGTTATACATACACCATACATAAAGAATTATGAGCCTCACTAGAAGGCTTACAGACAGTAGGACACACACAATTTATAATTGGTTATAATAATTTTTTATATATATTTATATACTATTTATTTATTATTTATTTAGTTATATTGTCTACTTTGAACCAGACCCCGTGCAACCATCTCTGGTCCTGTCTTACTCCTATAACGCTGCGCTGGGGAGGACCCGTCCACAGGCTTTTGCTCATCGTGCTGACTGGTCCTCCCATCCCACAACATAAAGGAATATTGTCTATTTTCTATTTTCTTTCCCCCCCCCCCCCACTCCTCCAAACGGAGACGTTAGATCCCCCGGGGCCCGGGATCCCGACAGGGACCGAGCCCTCCCGCTGACTCCTCATAAACTAACAGAACCCCCATGTTACACTACGTTAAAGGGACGGGAGGAGATTTTCCATTTTCTTTTTTCTTTTTCCTTTTTATAGAGGGAGATCCCGGAGCTGTAGGCCAGTGCCACAAAGGCCTAACTGGCGCATTTCTAAGCTCTAACTCTAACCCCAACCTAACCCTGCCAGAGCCACGGGCTGGGGTCTCTCTTTCTCTCCCCCTTTTACCCCTTTTTTTTCTCTCCTCCCCTTCCTCCCTTACACTCTGCCAAATCAGAGCTATACAGTCCGCCGCATAGGGACTTAGTTGAGTGTATAAGGATGTACAAACAAATGTACTTTGCCTTTATATAGTGACATGTTGTGTTTGGAGATAAAATTATAGAAGTTATAAAACTTTGAAAAGTCTCGAACGGTGGGGATCGACCGGGTGCGGACCCTACACCCAAAAGGAGCGTTGGACCGACCGGGTCTTGAACCCGCGGCTTTTGGGCGAGAGGCGAGTGCTCTGCCCACTGCGCCATCCTTACTTATCATTTGATCATTCCACATACGGTGCCCATAGCAACGTCCCCTTTGCCCCAGTCCCCTTTCTATTATCATTAATCACCAAATTTCCCCCACCTGTTAAACCAATTAGACTCATGAACTCCCATTGGAGGATCGGGAAGGAGGGGAGGAGCCTTCCCCCTCTCCTGAAAAGTCACACACATATATATACCTATCATTCTATGACTGTCCCACCAGCCTCTGATGAAGCAGCATCCATGCGAAACGTTAGGCTTTCAAAGACTTGGCTCTCTGGTATGACACCGAGCCCGTTTTTTAGTACAGATTTTACCAAAAGGTTTTATCCTTACCCTTGTTGGGCTTTTAATCCGGCTTTTAATTAATAAAGTTAAGTTTTAACAGTGAGTGGCGGGGTCCAATACCCCTGATCTCCAACCCATTCACCTGCACTGCCTGAAGCTTTGAGTCCAAACAGGATCAAAGACACTGGATCCCTTCAGTATCTACCTGCACCAAGACCGGGACCAGGAGACTCCAGGGAACCCTAAGGACCGAGGACACCCGATCCTGCCGGACCACCACCTACCTAAAGCCAGGCCCAGGACCGGGACCAGGAGACACTAGAACAGCTCTTTAAGGAGGTAGGACCCCTTTTCCACCACTGTCTAATATTGATTTTTATCACAGGGTTCAGGACGTGCCAGGGAGCCAAGGGGACATGTCTAGAATGAATTATACACTTAGGACACACACACATGTACACCACCCCACCCCACTAACACACATACCACATGGACTTAATAACAGTCAATATGGGAGGAGGGACACACACACACATGCAATCAGGCTACACACACAAACACTCACTGGGCCACCTAGCACTGAAACCAGACAAATTAGCAAACTTTATTTCAAACTGATACAGGCTACACACCACAAACACATATTAGACGCATCCATCAGCACACATACTCCACCTACAGGCATGCAGAAGGCAGTACACCGCCTAACTACATTCATCAAACCTGCAGCGCCCACTACAGATACACACAATAAATTGACTCATAACACTACTCAGTGGCTCAGTAACACTCTACACATACTTCACACACACTACACCTCCTCCATTACATCCATTTTAGCTTCCTTACAGTCAACAACCCCAGACCATATAGCATTGCATATAGCCATTGGATGGGCAAGAAAGAGATTTACCCACAAACTCCAACAACAGACAATTCTAGCAGCCAAACACACATTAGGTTTCACTCCAGACAGACACACGCCCACAAATTCTCCCCCCCAACAGAGTACAGATATTTATCACACATCCAGACAAACAAACACTACACACACACAACAGGAGAGGGACAGGGTTCCTCCCCTCCCTAGGCCAACAGCATCCTACAAACGGTCCCTTTACCTAGGCCCACGCAGCTCCCTAACAGAAGAAATAACAGACAGAACAGAGACTGGGCCTTTCCCCCTCCCTCTGTCGGACCCACCTGCCTCCATAGACCCACCCAATAGTAACACTTCACCAGGCACACATAACTGCACCCCTGCTCTGAACCAGCG
Source organism: Siphamia tubifer (assembly GCA_020466265.1). Classification (NCBI taxonomy): domain Eukaryota; kingdom Metazoa; phylum Chordata; class Actinopteri; order Kurtiformes; family Apogonidae; genus Siphamia; species Siphamia tubifer. The sequence continues at coordinate 41,801,051 of CM035801.1, read as the reverse complement.
GACCCCAATGGAGGAGGGCCCCCTCTCCGATCCCGGGTCCCCGGAACCGGAGATCCCACCGGTTTCTACAGCCATTGAAACCCCCCCTCCCCACCCAGGGAGCTGGGGGACACGTGGGACGGACACACCTACACAACCAGATCCAGACATAACCCCACCAACCTCACTCATTCAGACATTGCAAACAGCATCGGCCAAGGTATGGGAGGTGACAGTCCAGATTCACTCCCCACCCAAGGTAAACCTATTTACAGATGAATTAGAAATTTTTAGACCCACACTCCACCAGGCCAGACCACATAGGAAAATCCAGGACTGGCAGATCAGACCTAGAAAGCCCGTGCTAGTGCTGGGTGATTCCAACATTAACAGAATCCCTCCATACACCAACAATCAAATCCAAACAGATAGTTACCCAGGCGCCAACTTTTTCCATTTTCTCCAACTCTGCCAGAAAACCCCAACCTCTCCCACCACCAGAATCCTTATCCTCTCAGTAGGCATTAACAATAAAGACCAACACCCAAAACTGACTTCAATTAAACAGCTTAAAGCGCTACACAGAGCAGCTAAACGGACATTCCCCAAAGCTAGTATTTATTTTCCGGTCATTAATTACTCCCCAGCACTAGCACGGACCCAGAAGGTTAACCTACAGCTTATAAATCACACAATTAAGAGTCACCTCCCATCCTTGGCCGAGATACCACAGGACCAGTTCACCACTGAAACAGATAACATTCATTGGACGGCGAATACAGCAACACACATCTTCCAACATTGGTGTAGAACATTAAATCTATCACCATAACAGATTCCATTTAGGACAGGCATTACTGACCAACCACTGACAGCATTTATTGATTTTTTACACAGCAGTACACTTATTCATCCACAAGGTGGCATTGAACAACTGCACCACGGAGGACACACGTGTCCCCCTCTCTCTGGGTTCCTCCGTTCCTGTCTTAGGGTCTTCCCATTTCCTCATCCTAAACCTAACCTCTGTCACACCCTAAATCTCACCCTAACCCCTGATTCTAACCCTAACCCCTAACCTCCTCTCCTAACCCTAACCCCCTAACCTCCTCTCCTAACCCTAACCCCTAACCTCCTCTCCTAACCCTAACCCCTAACCTCCTCTCCTAACCCTAACCCCTAACCTCCTCTCCTAACCCTAACCCCTAACCTCCTCTCCTAACCCTAACCCCTAACCTCCTCTCCTAACCCTAACCCCTAACCTCCTCTCCTAACCCTAACCCCTAACCTCCTCTCCTAACCCTAACCCCTAACCTCCTCTCCTAACCCTAACCCCTAACCTCCTCTCCTAACCCTAACCCCTAACCCTAACCTTGACCCAGGGGACGGAGAGAGGACGGTTGAACATTAAGTGGACTGGCTGAAGACAACTTGACCGCGGGGATCTAACCTACTCCTTCTTTCCCCTCCGGTAACCAGAAGATACAGCCCTGGTCCCCACGCATCTGTTCCCCCTCCGGAGGAGACTCACACACTAAGAAGAAAACCTGGCCATCAGGACAATAAAAATCATTATAATAAATTAAATTTTTACATAATTGATTCTTCTTGGCTTTACTGAATTCCTGTTGATGGTCCTCCCCAGCGCAGCACATACTTCGGACCACATATGAGAGGGCCGGGCTAGATTAGGTTGCCTTATGCATTCATTTCTCTATTTGTGTATCTAATTTTCCATGTTTTGAGTTTTTTGTACATATAGACACATATAGTTGTACACAATAATTACAATTGGTTCTTACCTAACCACACAATAAATATTTTGTAATTGTTACTGAAAACTATTGTGCTTCTAGTTTAAAGGGAAACATATGACAAACCTGTCCCATATACTCCTTTTCCCTAAGTCTGCTTTTCTTCTTTTGTTTTCTCTAATTTTTCCCTTTTGTCTTTTCTCTTTGTTTTTTGATCGCCTTCTTACGTTTGGTTTCGTTTATGTCCTGTGTTTATATACTTTTATATGTTTTTAACGTTATTTATGCTTGCTGTCTTTGAAGTTTTCTATTATAATTCTTTTAATGTTGCATGTTTTTGACCTAGGAGTGTGGATTTTTGCCTGTTTATCTTCTCTGCCCCCTATGCATGTTGTTGTATGTTTTTTTTCTCTCTCTGCCCCTGCCCCCCCCCCCCCTTTCTTTTCCTAGTTTGAGTTATACATACACCATACATAAAGAATTATGAGCCTCACTAGAAGGCTTACAGACAGTAGGACACACACAATTTATAATTGGTTATAATAATTTTTTATATATATTTATATACTATTTATTTATTATTTATTTAGTTATATTGTCTACTTTGAACCAGACCCCGTGCAACCATCTCTGGTCCTGTCTTACTCCTATAACGCTGCGCTGGGGAGGACCCGTCCACAGGCTTTTGCTCATCGTGCTGACTGGTCCTCCCATCCCACAACATAAAGGAATATTGTCTATTTTCTATTTTCTTTCCCCCCCCCCCCCCACTCCTCCAAACGGAGACGTTAGATCCCCCGGGGCCCGGGATCCCGACAGGGACCGAGCCCTCCCGCTGACTCCTCATAAACTAACAGAACCCCCATGTTACACTACGTTAAAGGGACGGGAGGAGATTTTCCATTTTCTTTTTTCTTTTTCCTTTTTATAGAGGGAGATCCCGGAGCTGTAGGCCAGTGCCACAAAGGCCTAACTGGCGCATTTCTAAGCTCTAACTCTAACCCCAACCTAACCCTAACCCTAACCCTAACCCTAACCCTAACCCTAACCCTAACCCTAACCCTAACCCTAACCCTAACCCTAACCCTAACCCTAACCCTAACCCTAACCCTAACCCTAACCCTAACCCTAACCCTAACCCTAACCCTAACCCTAACCCTAACCCTAACCCTAACCCTAACCGTAGGCCAGTGCCTTTAAGGGCCAACTTGGCACACTCTTTAAGTCTAACCCTAACCCTAAAACCTAACCCTGCCAGAGCCACGGGCCGGGGCATCCCTCCTTCTCTCTCTCTCTCCTCCTTTCTCTCCCTTACACTCCTCAAACGGATCTAAAGAGTCCGACTCCAGGAATAACAGATAGTTAAGCATATGAGGTTGTCTAGACTTATTAATTATCTGTTTATAGTGACATTTTGTATATTTTTTTATATGAAACTAAAGAAAGTTTAAGAATACCCTATAAGGGCAGGGGTCGACCGGACTCGGACTTCCTGAAAAAACGTTGGACCGACCGGGTCTCGAACCCGCGGCTCTTGGGCGAGGGGCGGACGCTCTACCTGCTGCGCCATCCTTTATTCACATTTCACATAGCCACCTCATGTACGGTACCTACATCAGTTCCCCTTTACTCCAGTCCCCTTTGAACCATACTCAATCGATTCTTTATTTCACTAATCATCAATTTTATGCACCTGTTGAATCAATTACACTCAACAGCTCCCATTGGAGGACCGGGAGGTTGGGGAGGAGCCTTCCCCCTCTCCTGTCAATACACATACAGATATATACCCATCAACCCATGACTGTCCCATTGAACCTCTGATGAAGCAACACCTCTGCGAAACGTCAGGTTTTTAAATTTGGCTCTCTGGTACGACACCGAGCCCTCTTTTATTATAGCTTTTACCAAAGTCTTTTTTTACCCTATTGGGTTTTTAATCTGGTCTTTTAAGAAATAAAGTTAACTTTTAACAGTGAGTGGCGGGGTCCAACACCCCGGACTCCGATCCGTTTACCTGCACTGCCTGAGCTTTGAGTCCAGGAGCAAAGACACCGGACCCCGGCAGCACCTACCCGAACCAGGACCAGGACCAAAAGACTCCGGGCTACCCTGAAGGACATCGGATCCTCCAAACAACCCACCAAAACCAGGCCCAGGACCAGGACCAGGCGAAACCGGACCAGCTCTCTAAGGAGGTAGGACCCCTAACCACCACTGTCTTAATGTTGTTTTTACTACAGGGTCTAGGACGTGCCAGGGAGCCAAGGGGACATGTCTAATTATAACCACACACTTAGGGCACACATGCACACACATCCTTCCACCTCACTAACCCATGCACCACACAGTTTTAATAATGACAGCCGAAACAGGAGGAGGGACACACACGCACACACACACACACATATTACCAGAGCACATACACAGACACTCACGGGACCACCCACCGCAGCAACTAGACACATAAGCAAACTCTATTTCAAACTGATACAGGCCACACATCACAAACACATAATAGATACATCCATCAGTACACTCACTCCCCCTACTGGCATGCAGAAGCAAGTACACCGTTTGACCACCTTTATCAAACCTGCAGCGCCTACACCAGATACACAACAGAAATTAACTGCAAACACTACACATTGGCTCAATAACACATTGGACATACTGCAGACACATTACACCTCCTCCATTACATCCATTATTTCCTCCCTACAGACTACAACCCCAGACCATCAAGCTCTACAGATAGCCATCGGCTGGGCCAGTAAGAGATTTTCACATAGACTCCAACAGCAGACCATCCAAACAGCAATAACCACATTAGGATTCACTACAGACAGACATACACCTACCAATTCACTACCCCAACAGATTACAGATACTCAGCACACTTCTGGACATACAAACCCAACACACACACAACAGGAGAGGGGCAATGCTCCTCCTCCCCTCCCTAGGCCTACAGCACCGTATAAACGGTCCTTGTACTTAGGCCCGCTCACTTCCTTAGCTGAGAAAGTGACACGTAATACAGAGATTGGGCCCCTCCCTCTCCCTCTGCTTAGTCCACCCGCTCCCATAGACCCATCCAATAGTGTCACCCCACCAGTTACACATTCATCCACCTTGACTCCATGCCAGCAGACCCCCAGTGAGGAGGGCTCACTCTCTGACCCCGGGTCCCCAGAACCTGTACTCCCGCCAGTCTCCACACCCATGGAGACCCCCCCTCCTGACCCAGGGAGTTGGGGGCCACGCGGTACTGACACACCCATACAATCAGATTCAGATATAACCCCGCCAACCTCACCCATTCATACATTTCAGGAGACATCGGCCAAGGATAGGGAGGTGACGGTCCTGATCCATCCCCCACCCCAGTTCAGACCTACAACTCATATAGCCAGACCACACAGGAAAATACTGGACTGGCACTTCAGACCACTTAAGCCCGTGCTAGTGCTGGGGGACTCCAACATTAGCAGAATCCCTCCATACACTAACAATCAAATCCAAATAGACAGTTACCCAGGCGCCAACTTTTTTCATTTTTTAAAAATCTGTCAGAAAGCTCCTATTTCCCTCACCACCACAACCCTTATCCTCTCAATAGGTATCAATAACAAAGACCAACATCCCAAATTGACTTCTATAAAACAGCTTAAAGCGCTACACAGAGCAGCTAAGCGTACATTCCCCAAAGCAGACATTTTCTTTCCGGTCATTAACTTTTCCCCAGCACTAGCACGGACCCAGAAAGACAACCTACAGGTCATCAATAACACAATCAGGACCCACCTCCCATCCTTAGCCGAGATACCACAGGACCAGTTCATCACTGGACCTGACAACATTCACTGGACACCCACTACAGCTACACTCATCTTTCAACATTGGTGCAATATCTTAAATATATTACCATAGTAGTTTCAGACCGGACCCCCCAGACATGACTGACAACACATGGACAACACTCCCATACAACAATACACTCATCCATCCACAAGGTGGCATCCAAACACCGGACCACACACACGCACGTCCCCCTCTCTCTGGGTTCCTCCGTTCCTGTTTAAAGGTCCACCCACCTCTTATTCTAACCCTAACCTCTTTTTTTATCCTAACCCTTACTCTATCCTTTATCCTAACCCTAACCCCTTATCCTAACCCTAACCCTTTTTCCTAACCCTAACCCCCACCTCATTTTCCTAACCCTAACCCTTACCACCCCCCCTCCTTCCTATCCTAACCCTAACCCCCCTCCCCTTAACCCCACCCTCACCCTTTTTCCTAAACCTAACCTTTACCCTCTTTCCTAACTCTAACCCTAACCTCTTATCCCCACCCTAGCCCCTTATCCTAACCCTAATCCTAACCCAGGGGACGGAGAGAGGACGGGGGGGTTTCATTGAGTGGACTGGCGGGGGACAACTGAACCGAGGGGTCCTAACCTACTCTTCTTTTCCCCTCCGGTACCAGAGGATGCAGCCCTGGCCCCCACACAATTTTCTCCCTCCGGATGGTTTCCACGTGCCAAGAAGAAAGCCGTACCATCAGGACAATTAATTACTTTAATAAATTCTATTCTTACATACAATGCTCTTTGGTTTTACTATTTTTCCTGTTGATGGTCCTCCCCAGCGCAGCATATGCTTTTGACCCACATAATAGAGGGCCGGGTGAATTTGGGACTCCTTATTTATTTGTGTATTTATGTTTTCAACTAAGTATTCATTATTCTTTTTATTTGTACATATTATATTTTGCTTTGGATCTAGATAGGGGTGTTTGCATAAAAAAATATATATATACATGTGTGTTTATAGGTTATGCAATAATTACATTAGGTTTTAACCTAATCTCACAAATAATACCAGTGGTTCATTAACAGACAAATTATTGTCTTCTAAACTCAAAGTGAGTTCTATGACAAACCTGTCCCCTATACACACTCTCTCTCTCCCCAAGTCTACTTCCCCTGTTTCTTTCTCCCATCCTATCACAGTTCTTTTTATGTCTTTTTATCTACATAATTATATATTTATTTTCACATATATATATTGTATTTATGCTTGCTGTCCTTGTTCCCTTCTAATTCTTTAAAAACTGCATGATTTTGCTAAGTGTGGATTTGTGTTTGTTTTAAAATTGTGTTTTATCCTGCATGTTGTAGTTTTATTTTTTTCCTCCTGCCCCCCTCTCCCCTTTGCTCATCTTAAACCCCCCCCCCCCCCTTTTTTACACACATTTCATCACACTTAGAGAATTAGGAACACACAGTTAGACAGTTATATCTATATATTTATATATTTTCCTTGTTTATTTAACTATTTATTTAATTTAATTAGCACTTCTCCCATCCCGTACTCCCTCTCTGGCGTCCTTTCTATTTTGGCGACGCTGCGCTGGGGAGGATCCATCCACAGGTATTGGCTGACCTCTACTGGTTATTTCCCATCCCACATCACTGCCCCACTCCTCCCCCACACGGGGACGCCGTTTCCCCTGGGGCCCGGTTTCAAGACGGGGACTGAGCCCTCCCACTGATTCTCTAACACAACACCAGGGGGAACAAACAGATCCCCCTCTCACACAAGCAGTTCTTCTACAGGAGGAGCACATTTTAGGGGGGATTTCCTGGATCCGTAGGCCAGTGCCTTTAAGGGCCAACTTGGCACACTCTTTAAGTCTAACCCTAACCCTAAAACCTAACCCTAACCCTAACCCTAACCCTAACCCTAACCCTAACCCTAACCCTAACCCTAACCCTAACCCTAACCCTAACCCTAACCCTAACCCTAACCCTAACCCTAACCCTAACCCTAACCCTAACCCTAACCCTAACCCTAACTACACACTTAGGGCACACATGCACACACATCCTTCCACCTCACTAACCCATGCACCACACAGTTTTAATAATGACAGCCGAAACAGGAGGAGGGACACACACGCACACACACACACACATGTTACCAGAGCACATACACAGACACTCACGGGACCACCCACCGCAGCAACTAGACACATAAGCAAACTCTATTTCAAACTGATACAGGCCACACATCACAAACACATAATAGATACATCCATCAGTACACTCACTCCCCCTACTGGCATGCAGAAGCAAGTACACCGTTTGACCACCTTTATTAAACCTGCAGCGCCTACACCAGATACACAACAGAAATTAACTTCAAACACTACACATTGGCTCAATAACACATTGGACATACTGCAGACACATTACACCTCCTCCATTACATCCATCATTTCCTCCCTACAGACTACAACCCCAGACCATCAAGCTCTACAGATAGCCATCGGCTGGGCCAGTAAGAGATTTTCACATAGACTCCAACAGCAGACCATCCAAACAGCAATAACCACATTAGGATTCACTACAGACAGACATACACCTACCAATTCACTACCCCAACAGATTACAGATACTCAGCACACTTCTGGACATACAAACCCAACACACACACAACAGGAGAGGGGCAATGCTCCTCCTCCCCTCCCTAGGCCTACAGCACCGTATAAACGGTCCTTATACTTAGGCCCGCTCACTTCCTTAGCCGAGAAAGTGACACGCAATACAGAGATTGGGCCCCTCCCTCTACCTCTGTCTAGTCCACCCGCTCCCATAGACCCATCCAATAGTGTCACCCCACCAGTTACACATTCATCCACCTTGACTCCATGCCAGCAGACCCCCAGTGAGGAGGGCTCACTCTCTGACCCCGGGTCCCCAGAACCTGTACTCCCGCCAGTCTCCACACCCATGGAGACCCCCCCTCCTGACCCAGGGAGTTGGGGGCCACGCGGTACTGACACACCCATACAATCAGATTCAGATATAACCCCGCCAACCTCACCCATTCATACATTTCAGGAGACATCGGCCAAGGTTAGGGAGGTGACGGTCCTGATCCATCCCCCACCCCAGTTCAGACCTACAACTCACATAGCTAGACCACACAGGAAAATACTGGACTGGCACTTCAGACCACTTAAGCCCGTGCTAGTGCTGGGGGACTCCAACATTAGCAGAATCCCTCCATACACTAACAATCAGATCCAAATAGACAGTTACCCAGGCGCCAACTTTTTTCATTTTTTAAAAATCTGTCAGAAAGCTCCTATTTCCCTCACCACCACAACCCTTATCCTCTCAATAGGTATCAATAACAAAGACCAACATCCCAAATTGACTTCTATAAAACAGCTTAAAGCGCTACACAGAGCAGCTAAGCGTACATTCCCCAAAGCAGACATTTTCTTTCCGGTCATTAACTTTTCCCCAGCACTAGCACGGACCCAGAAAGACAACTTACAGGTCATCAATAACACAATCAGGACCCACCTCCCATCCTTGGCCGAGATACCACAGGACCAGTTCATCACTGGACCTGACAACATTCACTGGACACCCACTACAGCTACACTCATCTTCCAACATTGGTGCAATATCTTAAATATATTACCATAGTAGTTTCAGACCGGACCCCCCAGACATGACTGACAACACATGGACAACACTCCCATACAACAATACACTCATCCATCCACAAGGTGGCATCCAAACACCGGACCACACACACGCACGTACCCCTCTCTCTGGGTTCCTCCGTTCCTGTTTAAAGGTCCACCCACCTCTTATTCTAACCCTAACCTCTTTTTTTATCCTAACCCTTACTCTATCCTTTATCCTAACCCTAACCCCTTATCCTAACCCTAACCCTTTTTCCTAACCCTAACCCTTACCTCATTTTCCTAACCCTAACCCTTACCACCCCCCCTCCTTCCTATCCTAACCCTAACCCCCCTCCCCTTAACCCCACCCTCACCCTTTTTCCTAAACCTAACCTTTACCCTCTTTCCTAACTCTAACCCTAACCTCTTATCCCAACCCTAGCCCCTTATCCTAACCCTAATCCTAACCCAGGGGACGGAGAGAGGACGGGGGGGTTTCATTGAGTGGACTGGCGGGGGACAACCGAACCGAGGGGTCCTAACCTACTCTTCTTTTCCCCTCCGGTACCAGAGGATGCAGCCCTGGCCCCCACACAATTTTCTCCCTCCGGATGGTTTCCACGTGCCAAGAAGAAAGCCGTACCATCAGGACAATTAATTACTTTAATAAATTCTATTCTTACATACAATGCTCTTTGGTTTTACTATTTTTCCTGTTGATGGTCCTCCCCAGCGCAGCATATGCTTCTGACCCACATAATAGAGGGCCGGGTGAATTTGGGACTCCTTATTTATTTGTGTATTTATGTTTTCAACTAAGTATTCATTATTTTTTTTATTTGTACATATTATATTTTGCTTTGGATCTAGATAGGGGTGTTTGCATAAAAAAATATATATACATGTGTGTTTATAGGTTATGCAATAATTACATTAGGTTTTAACCTAATCTCACAAATAATGCCAGTGGTTCATTAACAGACAAATTATTGTCTTCTAAACTCAAAGTGAGTTCTATGACAAACCTGTCCCCTATACACACTCTCTCTCTCCCCAAGTCTACTTCCCCTGTTTCTTTCTCCCATCCTATGTCAGTTCTTTTTATGTCTTTTTATCTACATAATTATATATTTATTTTCACATATATATATTGTATTTATGCTTGCTGTCCTTGTTCCCTTCTAATTCTTTAAAAACTGCATGATTTTGCTAAGTGTGGATTTGTGTTTGTTTTAAAATTGTGTTTTATCCTGCATGTTGTAGTTTTATTTTTTTCCTCCTGCCCCCCTCTCCCCTTTGCTCATCTTAAACCCCCCCCCCCCCCCTTTTTTACACACATTTCATCACACTTAGAGAATTAGGAACACACAGTTAGACAGTTATATCTATATATTTATATATTTTCCTTGTTTATTTAACTATTTATTTAATTTAATTAGCACTTCTCCCATCCCGTACTCCCTCTCTGGCGTCCTTTCTATTTTGGCGACGCTGCGCTGGGGAGGATCCATCCACAGGTATTGGCTGACCTCTACTGGTTAACTCCCATCCCACATCACTGCCCCACTCCTCCCCCACACGGGGACGCCGTTTCCCCTGGGGCCCGGTTTCAAGACGGGGACTGAGCCCTCCCACTGATTCTCTAACACAACACCAGGGGGAACAAACAGATCCCCCTCTCACACAAGCAGTTCTTCTACAGGAGGAGCACATTTTAGGGGGGATTTCCTGGATCCGTAGGCCAGTGCCTTTAAGGGCCAACTTGGCACACTCTTTAAGTCCAACCCTAACCCTAAAACCTAACCCTAACCCTAACCCTAACCCTAACCCTAACCCTAACCCTAACCCTAACCCTAACCATACATAAAGAATTATGAGCCTTAATTAATGAATGCTTACAGACAGTTGGACACATACAATTTTTAATGGATTATAATAATTTTATTTATATACGCATATATATATATATATATATAGATATATATTGTTATATTTATTTATTTATTTTTTCCTTTAATTGTCTTTTAATTAAACCAGTCCCCGTGCAACCATCTCTAGGTCCTACGACGCTGCGCTGGGGAGGACCAGCCCACAGGCCTTTGCTGATCGTGGATAAGTGGTCCTCCCATCCCACAGTATAAAGAATTTTTTTCCCCCCCACCCCCCACCCCCCCACCCCCAAACGGGGACGTCAGATCCCCCGGGGCCCGGGATCCCGACGGAGACAGAGCCCTCCCGCTGACTCACACAACGTTTAAGAAACGGGAGGAGATCTTCTTTTTTTTCTCTTTTTTTTCTTTTTCTTTTTCTTTTATAGAGGGAGATCCCGGAGCTGTAGGCCAGTGCCACAAAGGCCTAACTGGCGCATTTCTAAGCCCTAACTCTAACCCAAACCTAACCCTGCCAGAGCCACGGGCCGGGGTCTCCCCCTCTCCCCCCTTGTTTTTCTCCTCCCGTTTCTCCCTTACACTCTGCCAATCGGAGCTAAACAGTCCGCCTCTAAGAAGACTTAGATAGTGGGGTGTATAAGGATCTACAAACAAATGTACTTTACCTTCATATATTGACATGTTGTGTTGGGAGATAAAATGATATAAGTTATAAAACTATGAAAAGGGTGAGATAACTCGGATGGCTGGGGTCGACCGGGGGCGGATTCCACAAAAGGCATCTTTGAACCGACCCGGTCTCGAACCCGCGGCTCTTGGGCGAGGGGCGGTTGCTTTGCCTGCTGCGCCATCCTATCCTTATTTATGACATAGTCACCCCACATACAGTACGCACATCGAAGTCCCCTTTGCCCCAGTCCCCCTTCTACTATCTCTTATCCAATTTTTGCATCACTAATTATCAATTTTCCCCACCTGTTTAACCATTTAGACTCAAGAACTCCCATTGGAGGATCGGGAAGGAGGGGAGGAGCCTTCTCCCTCTCCTAAAAAAACACACACATATATATACACCTTTCAATTTAAGACTGTCCCTCCAGCCTCTGATGAAGCAGCACCCATGCGAAACGTTAGGCTTTCAAAGACTTGGCTCTCTGGTATGACACCGAGCCCGTTTTTTAGTACAGATTTTACCAAAAAGGTTTTATCCTTACCCTTGTTGGGCTTTTAATTTGGCTTTTAACTAATAAAGTAAAGTTTTAACAGTGAGTGGCGGGGTCCAATACCCCTGATCTCCAACCCATTCACCTGCACTGCCTGAAGCTTTGAGTCCAAACAGGATCAAAGACACTGGATCCCTTCAGTATCTACCTGCACCAAGACCGGGACCAGGAGACTCCAGGGAACCCTAAGGACCGAGGACACCAGATCCTGCCTAACCACCATCTACCTAAAGCCAGGCCCAGGACCGGGACCAGGAGACATCAGAACAGCTCTTTAAGGAGGTAGGACCCCAAATCCACCACTGTTTAATGTTTATTTTTATCACAGGGTTCAGGACGTGCCAGGGAGCCAAGGGGACATGTCTAAAATGAATTATACATTTAGGACACACACACAGGTACACCACCCCACCACACTAACACATACACCACATGTTTCTAATGGCAACCAATATGGGAGGAGGGACACACACACACATGCAATCAGGCTACACACACAAACACTCACTGGGCCACCTAGCACTGAAACCAGACAAATTAGCAAACTTTATTTCAAACTGATACAGGTTACACACCACAAACACATATTAGACGCATCCATCAGCACACACACTCCACCTACAGGCATGCAGAAGGCAGTACACCGCCTAACTACATTTATCAAACCTGCAGCGCCCACTACAGATACACACAATAAATTGACTCAAAACACTACTCAGTGGCTCAGTAACACCCTACACATACTTCACACACACTACACCTCCTCCATTACATCCATCTTAGCTTCCTTACAGTCAACAACCCCAGACCATGTAGCATTGCATATAGCCATTGGCTGGGCAAGAAAGAGATTTACCCACAAACTCCAACAACAGACAATTCTAGCAGCCAAACACACATTAGGTTTCACTCCAGACAGACACACGCCTACAAATTCTCCCCCCCAACAGAGTACAGATATTTATCACACATCCAGACATACAAACACTGCACACACACAACGGGAGAGGGATAGGGCTCCTCCCCTCCCTAGGCCAACAGCATCCTACAAACGGTCCCTTTACCTAGGCCCACGCAGCTCCCTAACAGAAGAAATAACAGACAGAACAGAGACTGGGCCTCTCCCCCTCCCTCTGTCGGACCCACCTGCCTCCATAGACCCACCCAATAGCAACACTTCACCAGGCACACATAACTGCACCCCTGCTCTGAACCAGCGGACCCCAATGGAGGAGGGCCCCCTCTCCGATCCCGGGTCCCCGGAGCCGGAGATCCCACCGGTTTCTACAGCCATTGAAACCCCCCCTCCCCACCCAGGGAGCTGGGGGACACGTGGGACGGACACACCTACACAACCAGATCCAGACATAACCCCACCAACCTCACCCATTCAGACATTGCAAACAGCATCGGCCAAGGTATGGGAGGTGACAGTCCAGATTCACTCCCCACCCAAGGTAAACCTATTTACAGATGAATTAGAAATGTTTAGACCCACACTCCACCAGGCCAGACCACATAGAAAAATCCAGGACTGGCAAATTAGACCTAGAAAGCCCGTGCTAGTGCTGGGGGATTCCAACATTAACAGATTCCCTCCATACACTAACGACCAAATCCAAACAGATAGTTACCCAGGCGCCAACTTTTTCCATTTTCTCCAACTCTGCCAGAAAACCCCAACCTCTCCTACCACCAGAATCCTTATCCTCTCAGTAGGCATTAACAATAAAGACCAACACCCAAAACTGACTTCAATTAAACAGCTTAAAGCGCTACACAGAGCAGCTAAACGGACATTCCCTAAGGCTAGTATTTATTTTCCTGTCATTAATTACTCCCCAGCACTAGCACGGACTCAGAAGGATAACCTACAGCTTATAAATCACACAATTAAGAGTCACCTCCCATCCTTGGCCGAGATACCACAGGACCAGTTCACCACTGAAACAGACCACATTCATTGGACGGCGAGTACAGCGGCACACATCTTCCAACATTGGTGTAGAACATTAAACTTATCACCTTAACAGATTCCATTTAAGACAGGCATTACTGACCAACCACTGACAGCATTTATATTTTTTACACAGCAATACACTTATTCATCCACAAGGTGGCATTGAAACAACTGCACCACGGAGGACACACGTGTCCCCCTCTCTCTGGGTTCCTCCGTTCCTGTCTTAGGGTCCTCCCATCTCCTCATCCTAAACCTAACCTCTATCTCACCCTAAATCTCACCCTAACCCCTGATTCTAACCCTAACCCCTAACCTCCTTTCCTAACCCTAACCCCCAACCTCCTCTCCTAACCCTAACCCCTAACCTCCTCTCCTAACCCTAACCCCTCACCTCCTCTCCTAACCCTAACTCCTAACCCTAACCCCTAACCTCCTCTCCTAACCCTAACCCCTAACCTCCTCTCCTAACCCTAACCCCTCACCTCCTCTCCTAACCCTAACCCCTAACCTCCTCTCCTAACCCTAACCCCTAACCTCCTCTCCTAACCCTAACCCCTAACCTCCTCTCCTAACCCTAACCCCTAACCTCCTCTCCTAACCCCTAACCTCCTCTCCTAACCCTAACCCCTAACCTCCTCTCCTAACCCCTAACCTCCTCTCCTAACCCTAACCCCTAACCTCCTCTCCTAACCCTAACCCCTAACCTCCTCTCCTAACCCTAACCCCTAACCCTAACCTTGACCCAGGGGACGGAAAGAGGACAGGTGACCGCTAAGTGGACTGGCTGAGGACAACTGAACCGTGGGGTTCTAACCTACTCCTTCTTTCCCCTCCGGTAACCAGAAGATGCAGCCCTGGCCCCCACGCATTGTTCCCCCTCCGGAGGAGACTCACGCACTAAGGAGAAAACCTTGCCATCAGGACAATAAATTATTATAATAAATTAATTTCCTACATAAATGATGCTTTTTTGTGTTGCTGACTTCCTGTTAATGGTCCTCCCCAGCGCAGCGCATGCTTCGGACCAACATATGAGAGGGCCGGGTTAGATTAGTTGGTTTTATTCATTCATTTCATCTATTTATCTATTTTTTCCATGCTTTGGGTTCCTTGTATATATAGACACAAATAGTTTCACACAATAATTACAACTGGTTTCTACCTAATAAATATTCTGTAAATGTTATAGATAAACTATTGTTTCTATTTTAAAGGGAGACATATGACAAACCTGTCCCATATACTACTTCTCCCTAAGTCTGACCTTCTCTTTTTGCTTTCTTTATTTTTTCCTTTTCGTCTTCTTTTCTTCTTGTTTTTGGTCTCCTTTCTACTATTTGTTTCCTTTTGTCTGTTTTTATACATAGCCACTTTTATATGTTTTTTATACGTTATTTATGTTTGCTGTCTTTGAAGTGTTCTATTATAATTCTGTTTAAGTTGCATGGTTTTGACAAAGGAGTGTGGATTTTTGCCTGTTTTATTATCTCTTCTGCCCCCTACGCATGTTGTTGTATGTTTTTTTTCTCTCTCTGCCCCCCAAACCCCCCCCCCCCCCTCCTCCTTTTTTTTTTTTTTCCCCCCTTTTTTCTTATTCTGGAGATATACATACACCATACACCATACATAAAGAATTATGAGCCTTAATTAATGAATGCTTACAGACAGTTGGACACATACAATTTTTAATGGATTATAATAATTTTATTTATATACGCATATATATATATATATATATATAGATATATATTGTTATATTTATTTATTTATTTTTTCCTTTAATTGTCTTTTAATTAAACCAGTCCCCGTGCAACCATCTCTAGGTCCTACGACGCTGCGCTGGGGAGGACCAGCCCACAGGCCTTTGCTGATCGTGGATAAGTGGTCCTCCCATCCCACAGTATAAAGAATTTTTTTCCCCCCCACCCCCCACCCCCCACCCCCAAACGGGGACGTCAGATCCCCCGGGGCCCGGGATCCCGACGGAGACAGAGCCCTCCCGCTGACTCACACAACGTTTAAGAAACGGGAGGAGATCTTCTTTTTTTTCTCTTTTTTTTCTTTTTCTTTTTCTTTTATAGAGGGAGATCCCGGAGCTGTAGGCCAGTGCCACAAAGGCCTAACTGGCGCATTTCTAAGCCCTAACTCTAACCCAAACCTAACCCTAACCCTAACCCTAACCCTAACCCTAACCCTAACCCTAACCCTAACCCTAACCCTAACCCTAACCCTAACCCTAACCCTAACCCTAAACCCTAACCCTAACCCTAACCCTAACCCTAACCCTAACCCTAACCCTAACCCTAACCCTAACCTAACCTCTATCTCACCCTAAATCTCACCCTAACCCCTGATTCTAACCCTAACCCCTAACCTCCTTTCCTAACCCTAACCCCCAACCTCCTCTCCTAACCCTAACCCCTAACCTCCTCTCCTAACCCTAACCCCTCACCTCCTCTCCTAACCCTAACTCCTAACCCTAACCCCTAACCTCCTCTCCTAACCCTAACCCCTAACCTCCTCTCCTAACCCTAACCCCTCACCTCCTCTCCTAACCCTAACCCCTAACCTCCTCTCCTAACCCTAACCCCTAACCTCCTCTCCTAACCCTAACCCCTAACCTCCTCTCCTAACCCTAACCCCTAACCTCCTCTCCTAACCCCTAACCTCCTCTCCTAACCCTAACCCCTAACCTCCTCTCCTAACCCCTAACCTCCTCTCCTAACCCTAACCCCTAACCTCCTCTCCTAACCCTAACCCCTAACCTCCTCTCCTAACCCTAACCCCTAACCCTAACCTTGACCCAGGGGACGGAAAGAGGACAGGTGACCGCTAAGTGGACTGGCTGAGGACAACTGAACCGTGGGGTTCTAACCTACTCCTTCTTTCCCCTCCGGTAACCAGAAGATGCAGCCCTGGCCCCCACGCATTGTTCCCCCTCCGGAGGAGACTCACGCACTAAGGAGAAAACCTTGCCATCAGGACAATAAATTATTATAATAAATTAATTTCCTACATAAATGATGCTTTTTTGTGTTGCTGACTTCCTGTTAATGGTCCTCCCCAGCGCAGCGCATGCTTCGGACCAACATATGAGAGGGCCGGGTTAGATTAGTTGGTTTTATTCATTCATTTCATCTATTTATCTATTTTTTCCATGCTTTGGGTTCCTTGTATATATAGACACAAATAGTTTCACACAATAATTACAACTGGTTTCTACCTAATAAATATTCTGTAAATGTTATAGATAAACTATTGTTTCTATTTTAAAGGGAGACATATGACAAACCTGTCCCATATACTACTTCTCCCTAAGTCTGACCTTCTCTTTTTGCTTTCTTTATTTTTTCCTTTTCGTCTTCTTTTCTTCTTGTTTTTGGTCTCCTTTCTACTATTTGTTTCCTTTTGTCTGTTTTTATACATAGCCACTTTTATATGTTTTTTATACGTTATTTATGTTTGCTGTCTTTGAAGTGTTCTATTATAATTCTGTTTAAGTTGCATGGTTTTGACAAAGGAGTGTGGATTTTTGCCTGTTTTATTATCTCTTCTGCCCCCTACGCATGTTGTTGTATGTTTTTTTTCTCTCTCTGCCCCCCAAACCCCCCCCCCCCCCTCCTCCTTTTTTTTTTTTTTCCCCCCTTTTTTCTTATTCTGGAGATATACATACACCATACACCATACATAAAGAATTATGAGCCTTAATTAATGAATGCTTACAGACAGTTGGACACATACAATTTTTAATGGATTATAATAATTTTATTTATATACGCATATATATATATATATATATATAGATATATATTGTTATATTTATTTATTTATTTTTTCCTTTAATTGTCTTTTAATTAAACCAGTCCCCGTGCAACCATCTCTAGGTCCTACGACGCTGCGCTGGGGAGGACCAGCCCACAGGCCTTTGCTGATCGTGGATAAGTGGTCCTCCCATCCCACAGTATAAAGAATTTTTTTCCCCCCCACCCCCCACCCCCCCACCCCCAAACGGGGACGTCAGATCCCCCGGGGCCCGGGATCCCGACGGAGACAGAGCCCTCCCGCTGACTCACACAACGTTTAAGAAACGGGAGGAGATCTTCTTTTTTTTCTCTTTTTTTTCTTTTTCTTTTTCTTTTATAGAGGGAGATCCCGGAGCTGTAGGCCAGTGCCACAAAGGCCTAACTGGCGCATTTCTAAGCCCTAACTCTAACCCAAACCTAACCCTAACCCTAACCCTAACCCTAACCCTAACCCTAACCCTAACCCTAACCCTAACCCTAACCCTAACCCTAACCCTAACCCTAACCCTAACCCTAACCCATCAACAACACAATTAGAAGCCACCTCCCATCCTTGGCCGAACTACCACAGGACCAATTCACTACTGGACCGGACAACATTCATTGGACAGTTAACACAGCCTCACACATCTTTCAGCAATGGTGCGATGGCTTAGACCTATTATTATGATAGAATCAGACCGGGCCTTTCAGACATGACTGACCACACATGGACTACATTCACACACTACAATACATTCATCCATCCACTAGCTGGCACCCTACTCTGGACCACACTGACACGTACGCCCCCTCTCTCTGGGTTCCTCCTTTCCTGTCTTAAGATCTACCCACCTCCTCATTCTTACCCTGACCTCTATCTAATCCCAAACCCTCGATCCTAACCCCTAACCCTCTATCCTATCCCCTAACCCTAACCCCTAACCCTAACCCTCTATCCTAACCCCTAACCCTCTATCCTAACCCCTAACCCTAATCCTCTTCCCTAACCCTAACCCCAAGCCTCTATCCTAACCCTAACTCTCTATCCTAAACCTAACCCAAACCCAGGGGACGGAGAGAGGACGGGGGGCCATTGGGTGGACTGGCGGAGTAAAACCAAACCGAGGGGTTCTAATTTACACTTTCTCTCCCCTCCGTTACCAGAGGATGCAGCCCTGGCCCCCACGCAATCTCCCTCCAGAGGAGTTCCATGGGCCAAGAAGAGAGCCTTATCATCAGGACAACATATCACTGAAATAAATTCAATTTTCACATGAACAATGTCTTTTGATTTCACCAACTCCCTGTGGGTGGTCCTCCCCAGCGCAGCATACGCTTCTGACCTATACAAGAGGGCCGGGTTAATTTAGTTTCCTTATTGATATGGGTTGTATATATTTATATTATTCTATTTATATATGTTTTCAACTACTTATATTTGTTTCCACCCTTTACTTATTACTCTTTATATTTTCTTATATACGTATGGTTCTTTTATTTTGGCCAGGGGTGTGTGTATATATATATATATATATATATATATATGGGTTACATAATTACAGTCGGTTCTAACCCTACCTCACAGCAACTATCCAGTTGTAAACTTACAGACTATTAGTCTTCTAAAACTCAAAGTGAGATATATGACAAACTTGCCCCTTATACACACTCTCTCTCCCCAGTCTATTCTTTTTTTCCCCCTCTTTCTTCCCATCCTATATCAGGTTCTTGTATGTCTTTTTCTTATTTATTTATTTATTTATTTATTGTTATATACATTTATGCTTGCTGTCCCTTTACTATTTTTCCATTTCAATTCTGTAAAACTGCATGTGTTTGATAGAAGTGTGTATCTTTGCCTGTTTTATTATGGTTTTTTATTCTGCATGTTGTTGTTTAATTTCCCTCAGCCCCCCTCTCCCCCCTTTTCTCTCCCCCCTCCCTCTGCACACACATTCATACTTCTATCACACATTTAGAATTAGAAGCACACAGTTAGACAGCCATGATTTGATTTTTTTATTTTTTGTTTATTTTACAATTTAATTATTTATTTATTTATTCAATGAAGCACTTATTATACTGCTTCCCGCTTTCCCTCTTGGACGTCGATTTACTGCGGCTGCGCTGCGCTGGGGAGGACCCATTCACAGGCTTTTGCTGATCTGGGATTGGGGATCTCCCATCCCACATCATTTCCCCACTCCTCCCTCATACGGAGACATTGGTTCCCCTGGGGCCCGGGATCAAGACGAGGACGGAGCCCTCCCACTGATTTTTCAGCACAACACCGGGGGGAACAAACAGATCCCCCCCATTACATATTGTATTACATCATGAATTAATTATTTATTTATTTTATTTGTTTATTTATTTACAGGAGAAGGACCTATTAGGGGGAGATCCCGGAGCCGTAGGCCAGTGCCCTTAAAGTCAATATTGACACACCCCCAAAGCCTAACCCTAACCCTAAAACCTAACCCTAACCCTAACCCTAACCCTAACCCTAACCCTAACCCTAACCCCTAACCCTAACCCTAACCCTAACCCTAACCCTAACCCTAACCCTAACCCTAACCCTAACCCCTAACCCTAACCCTAACCCTAACCCTAACCCTAACCCTAACCCTAACCCTAACCCTAAACCCTAACCCTAACCCTAACCCTAACCCTAACCCTAACCCTAACCTTTGATCAGTAAAGATTGGAAGCATTACACAGAACAATTTAAAGTAATTCCAGAAAAATTAAATTTAACTAAAGATGAATTGGGAGCCCTTAAGCAACTAAAACAGAATAGAAATATAATAATAAAACCAGCGGATAAGGGATCTATGGTTGTGGTCCAAGAGAAAATTAACTATATAATAGAAGTGGATCGACAGCTAAATGATGATCAATATTACCAAAAGTTGACGGATCCAATTTATCCGGACACCATCCCAATGGTTGAACGGGTTCTGAATGACATGATGTTGGAGGGATACATCACAGTAAAACAAAAACAATACTTATTAGGCTCTAAAACACCCAGGGAAAGACGATTTTACACTCTGCCAAAAGTACATAAAAAAACAGACAAATGGACGGTACCAAATTTGATCCCACCAGGAAGGCCTATTGTCTCTGACTGTGAGAGCGAGACCTATAGAACAGCAGAGTACATAGAATACCATCTGAATCCCATATCTAATAAACATCCATCATATATTAAGGATACCAAACATTTTGTAGATATTATTAAAAATTTGAGAGTTTCCAAAAAGTCCTTTTTATTTTCTATGGATGTAGGCAGCCTTTATACCAACATTGATATAAATAAGGGTTTGGAGGTCACGAAAAGATGGTTGGAGGAATATCCTAAGGCTAATAGACCAGACAAACATCTACTCAAATTGTTGGAGATAAATTTAAGACGGAACGATTTTGAATTTAATGGTAAATATTACCTACAAATTAAGGGAACAGCAATGGGAAAGAAATTCGCCCCATCTTATGCAAACATTTTTATGGCAAATTGGGAAAGGGAAATTTTGGCTCAATGTAAAAACAAACCAGTCTGTTATTACAGATACCTGGACGATATTTTTGGGATATGGGACGGATCAATGGAGGACTTTGAAGAATTTGTTAAGACCTTAAATGGCCATGACCCTTCCATTCAAGTGACAGAGGAAATAGGGGAACTTAGTATTGACTTTCTGGACACCACAGTTTTTAAGGGACCAAAATTTTGGGAAACAGGACAACTAGATCTTAAAGTTCACTTCAAAACAACCAATAAACATGCACTCTTATATAAAACAAGTCATCATCCGCAGCACACATATAGGGGGTTAATATTATCACAATTAATTAGGTTTGATCGAATTTGTACTAGGGATATTGACTTGGGGGAAGCAGTTAGGACTTTATTTCAAGCTCTAAAGAAAAGAGGTTATGGAAGACTCTTTCTCAGGAACTGTTGGAAACTGTTCAGGGATAGAAAGGGACAAAAAACAACGAGACCAGAGGGGGACAAGAAATGTTTGATACCGTTTATTACAAAATATTCATTATCAACGACAGAGAACATTAAAGAAATTAAAAGGAATTTCACACAGGAACTTAAAAGTAAAGGAATTTTATCACAATATAGAATCATCACGGCATTTCAGAGACATAAGAACCTGAAAGACTGGTTAACTAGGGCAAAAATGGCGCCAGAAGCCAAATGGGAAGCTACACAATTTCCGGGATTGATCCACAAATCAAGAATATTTAACACAATTAATCATACAGTTTATGGGATTTCACAATATTTTATATGGACATCTACTAATTGCATATATGCCATAACATGCGGAATGTGTGAGAAAAGGTATATAGGGGCATCTAAGGGATCACTTAGGGGAACATTGGATGGGATTAAACGGAGGGTGGAATTTGGACGGACACAAGAGGGACAACATATATTACATTTTAGGATACATTCATGGACAAAAGCAACATTAATGGGACTAGAGAGGGACGGAAGTTGGACGGACCAGGACAGAACGAAACAATGTAGAAAATGGATTGGATACCTGGACACGGAGGTACCAACGGGACTTAATGGATGAGTTGACCTCTGACCTTTTACCAACTATCCCAAACTCACTAATTTGATCCTAAGCTTAACCACTCGGACTAACCAGATCTGAGCTTAACCCAACAGACCTAACCCTAACCCCAGTTACTAACCCAACCTGAACTGAACCCTAAAGTGGAGACTAAGACTAACCCCAGACCTAGATTTAACCCTAACCCCAGAATCCAGACCTAAACCTAACCCCAGGACTATCCAGACCTAAACCTAACCCCAGGACTATCCAGACCTAAACCTAACCCTAAGATGGAGACTAAGACTAACCCCAGACCTTAATTTAACCCTAACCCTAACCCCAGGACTATCCAGACCTAAACCTAACCCCAGGACTATCCAGACCTAAACTTAACCCCAGGACTATCCAGACCTAAACCTAACCCTAAGATGGAGACTAAGACTAACCCCAGACCTAAATTTAACCCTAACCCTAACCCCAGGATTATCCAGACCTAAACCTAACCCTAAGATGGAGACTAAGACTAACCCCAGACCTAAATCTAACCCTAACCCTAACCCCAGGACTATCCAGACCTAAACCTAACCCCAGGACTAACCCTAAGACTAACCCCAGACCTAAATCTAACCCTAACCCTAACCCCAGGACTATCCAGACCTAAACCTAACCCCAGGACTATCCAGACCTAAACTTAACCCCAGGACTATCCAGACCTAAACTTAACCCCAGGACTATCCAGACCTAAACCTAACCCTAAGATGGAGACTAAGACTAACCCCAGACCTAAATTTAACCCTAACCCTAACCCCAGGATTATCCAGACCTAAACCTAACCCTAAGATGGAGACTAAGACTAACCCCAGACCTAAATCTAACCCTAACCCTAACCCCAGGACTATCCAGACCTAAACCTAACCCCAGGACTAACCCTAAGACTAACCCCAGACCTTAATCTAACCCTAACCCTAACCCCAGGACTATCCAGACCTAAACCTAACCCCAGGACTATCCAGACCTAAACTTAACCCCAGGACTATCCAGACCTAAACCTAACCCTAAGATGGAGACCAAGACTAACCCCAGACCTAAATTTGACCCTAACCCTAACCCCAGGACTATCCAGACCTAAACCTAACCCTAAGATGGAGACCAAGACTAACCCCAGACCTAAATTTAACCCTAAATTTAACTTGTAATTTAATTAATTTAATTAATAATTTAATTTAATTTAATCAAACATTTAAAATTAAAAACATAAAAAGATTAAAACAATGTAATGTAATTTAATTTAATTAATAATTTAATTTTATTTAATTTAATCAAACATTTAACATTAAAAAGATTAAAACAATGTAATGTAATTTAATATAATTAATAATTTAATTTTATTTAATTTAATCAAACATTTAAAATTAAAAACATCAAAAAGATTAAAACAATGTAATGTAATTTAATTTAATTAATAATTTAATTTTATTTAATTTAATTTAATCAAACATTTAATTTAAGTTTAAAATAAAATATAAAAAAATAAATATATAAAAAATTAAAAATGTTAAAAAAATAACAAAAAAATTAAGATAAAATACCAAAAACAAATAAAAAAATAACAAAAAAGAGAAAAAAATATATCCAAAAATAATAGTTTGGTGTTAAAAAATGGGTTTCTTTATTACATCGGCCGAAAACTAGGTCAAACATGAGTTGGTTTTGTTCAGAAACTCAGTGCAGGGGAAGACACGTCCACCGAGCTTAAAAGGCGCTGCAGGTCTGCAGCGCTTCACTTGCTCTCTCGCATCCGAACGGATCAGAAGCAGGTGTGTTCGCTCGTCGGCTTTTACAGCTGTTTTTTTTATTTTAAGCTCTTTTTACAGAGGTTTTTGACGACTTTATCAGTCGGACACTTTTATTTATTTTATTTTTTTGTTTTTTAGCCTGAAGAAGGGTGAATTGGCCCGAAACTGTCGCTACACTTTAAGTTTCGTTTTCGTTTTTTTTCTCGGTGCCGGAGGTTTTTTTACCGGCCACAAAAAGGGAATATCCCACCATTATTTTTAGTGCTTGGTAAGCATATATTTTAGTTCTTTTATGTTGGTTTAATTTTTAATTTAATATATAAATTAAACTTCGTGCCTGTGCAGTAAATTCTGCACAGACACACGCATTCAGTGGGTGCATTCGCACCCACAACAGTACACAAGCAGCACACACACGTGCACACAAATCACACACAAACCACACACAACATTGGAAGGAATAAATAAGGGGATAAATACATTAAATATAATTAATTAGGGACAAAACATTTGAATAAATATAATTGATTAGGGACAAAACATTGGAATAAATAAATTTATAATAAATACATTAATAAATAAATAATTAAATACATTAGAACCACAAATAAATATAATTAATTAGGGACAAAACATTGGAATAAATAAATTTATAAATAAGTACATTAATAAATAAATAATTAAATACATTAGAACCACAAATTCATATAGACAGTAATAATTAGGACATAATAAATAAATAAATAATTACAATAAATAAATAAATAAACAATTGAATAAATAAGTAACAAATACATTAAAAAACAATGTATGGAAATGAATGGACAGTAGTCCATAGGGGACGGAGGCCTAAATCCGTCCATTTTGGGAACGTGGTCGGGATGGATGTGGAACAGGGGCGTGCACGTACGTTCAGGGGAAGGGCTAGTGCACAAGGGTATGGGAGGGGCTTTGAACCCCAACATGCTCAATATAATCCTCTACGATAACCCTAACCCTAACCCTAACCCTAACCCTAACCCTAACCTTTGATCAGTAAAGATTGGAAGCATTACACAGAACAATTTAAAGTAATTCCAGAAAAATTAAATTTAACTAAAGATGAATTGGGAGCCCTTAAGCAACTAAAACAGAATAGAAATATAATAATAAAACCAGCGGATAAGGGATCTATGGTTGTGGTCCAAGAGAAAATTAACTATATAATAGAAGTGGATCGACAGCTAAATGATGATCAATATTACCAAAAGTTGACGGATCCAATTTATCCGGACACCATCCCAATGGTTGAACGGGTTCTGAATGACATGATGTTGGAGGGATACATCACAGTAAAACAAAAACAATACTTATTAGGCTCTAAAACACCCAGGGAAAGACGATTTTACACTCTGCCAAAAGTACATAAAAAAACAGACAAATGGACGGTACCAAATTTGATCCCACCAGGAAGGCCTATTGTCTCTGACTGTGAGAGCGAGACCTATAGAACAGCAGAGTACATAGAATACCATCTGAATCCCATATCTAATAAACATCCATCATATATTAAGGATACCAAACATTTTGTAGATATTATTAAAAATTTGAGAGTTTCCAAAAAGTCCTTTTTATTTTCTATGGATGTAGGCAGCCTTTATACCAACATTGATATAAATAAGGGTTTGGAGGTCACGAAAAGATGGTTGGAGGAATATCCTAAGGCTAATAGACCAGACAAACATCTACTCAAATTGTTGGAGATAAATTTAAGACGGAACGATTTTGAATTTAATGGTAAATATTACCTACAAATTAAGGGAACAGCAATGGGAAAGAAATTCGCCCCATCTTATGCAAACATTTTTATGGCAAATTGGGAAAGGGAAATTTTGGCTCAATGTAAAAACAAACCAGTCTGTTATTACAGATACCTGGACGATATTTTTGGGATATGGGACGGATCAATGGAGGACTTTGAAGAATTTGTTAAGACCTTAAATGGCCATGACCCTTCCATTCAAGTGACAGAGGAAATAGGGGAACTTAGTATTGACTTTCTGGACACCACAGTTTTTAAGGGACCAAAATTTTGGGAAACAGGACAACTAGATCTTAAAGTTCACTTCAAAACAACCAATAAACATGCACTCTTATATAAAACAAGTCATCATCCGCAGCACACATATAGGGGGTTAATATTATCACAATTAATTAGGTTTGATCGAATTTGTACTAGGGATATTGACTTGGGGGAAGCAGTTAGGACTTTATTTCAAGCTCTAAAGAAAAGAGGTTATGGAAGACTCTTTCTCAGGAACTGTTGGAAACTGTTCAGGGATAGAAAGGGACAAAAAACAACGAGACCAGAGGGGGACAAGAAATGTTTGATACCGTTTATTACAAAATATTCATTATCAACGACAGAGAACATTAAAGAAATTAAAAGGAATTTCACACAGGAACTTAAAAGTAAAGGAATTTTATCACAATATAGAATCATCACGGCATTTCAGAGACATAAGAACCTGAAAGACTGGTTAACTAGGGCAAAAATGGCGCCAGAAGCCAAATGGGAAGCTACACAATTTCCGGGATTGATCCACAAATCAAGAATATTTAACACAATTAATCATACAGTTTATGGGATTTCACAATATTTTATATGGACATCTACTAATTGCATATATGCCATAACATGCGGAATGTGTGAGAAAAGGTATATAGGGGCATCTAAGGGATCACTTAGGGGAACATTGGATGGGATTAAACGGAGGGTGGAATTTGGACGGACACAAGAGGGACAACATATATTACATTTTAGGATACATTCATGGACAAAAGCAACATTAATGGGACTAGAGAGGGACGGAAGTTGGACGGACCAGGACAGAACGAAACAATGTAGAAAATGGATTGGATACCTGGACACGGAGGTACCAACGGGACTTAATGGATGAGTTGACCTCTGACCTTTTACCAACTATCCCAAACTCACTAATTTGATCCTAAACTTAACCACTCGGACTAACCAGATCTGAGCTTAACCCAACAGACCTAACCCTAACCCCAGTTACTAACCCAACCTGAACTGAACCCTAAAGTGGAGACTAAGACTAACCCCAGACCTAGATTTAACCCTAACCCCAGAATCCAGACCTAAACCTAACCCCAGGACTATCCAGACCTAAACCTAACCCCAGGACTATCCAGACCTAAACCTAACCCTAAGATGGAGACTAAGACTAACCCCAGACCTTAATTTAACCCTAACCCTAACCCCAGGACTATCCAGACCTAAACCTAACCCCAGGACTATCCAGACCTAAACTTAACCCCAGGACTATCCAGACCTAAACCTAACCCTAAGATGGAGACTAAGACTAACCCCAGACCTAAATTTAACCCTAACCCTAACCCCAGGATTATCCAGACCTAAACCTAACCCTAAGATGGAGACTAAGACTAACCCCAGACCTAAATCTAACCCTAACCCTAACCCCAGGACTATCCAGACCTAAACCTAACCCCAGGACTAACCCTAAGACTAACCCCAGACCTAAATCTAACCCTAACCCTAACCCCAGGACTATCCAGACCTAAACCTAACCCCAGGACTATCCAGACCTAAACTTAACCCCAGGACTATCCAGACCTAAACTTAACCCCAGGACTATCCAGACCTAAACCTAACCCTAAGATGGAGACTAAGACTAACCCCAGACCTAAATTTAACCCTAACCCTAACCCCAGGATTATCCAGACCTAAACCTAACCCTAAGATGGAGACTAAGACTAACCCCAGACCTAAATCTAACCCTAACCCTAACCCCAGGACTATCCAGACCTAAACCTAACCCCAGGACTAACCCTAAGACTAACCCCAGACCTTAATCTAACCCTAACCCTAACCCCAGGACTATCCAGACCTAAACCTAACCCCAGGACTATCCAGACCTAAACTTAACCCCAGGACTATCCAGACCTAAACCTAACCCTAAGATGGAGACCAAGACTAACCCCAGACCTAAATTTGACCCTAACCCTAACCCCAGGACTATCCAGACCTAAACCTAACCCTAAGATGGAGACCAAGACTAACCCCAGACCTAAATTTAACCCTAAATTTAACTTGTAATTTAATTAATTTAATTAATAATTTAATTTAATTTAATCAAACATTTAAAATTAAAAACATAAAAAGATTAAAACAATGTAATGTAATTTAATTTAATTAATAATTTAATTTTATTTAATTTAATCAAACATTTAACATTAAAAAGATTAAAACAATGTAATGTAATTTAATATAATTAATAATTTAATTTTATTTAATTTAATCAAACATTTAAAATTAAAAACATCAAAAAGATTAAAACAATGTAATGTAATTTAATTTAATTAATAATTTAATTTTATTTAATTTAATTTAATCAAACATTTAATTTAAGTTTAAAATAAAATATAAAAAAATAAATATATAAAAAATTAAAAATGTTAAAAAAATAACAAAAAAATTAAGATAAAATACCAAAAACAAATAAAAAAATAACAAAAAAGAGAAAAAAATATATCCAAAAATAATAGTTTGGTGTTAAAAAATGGGTTTCTTTATTACATCGGCCGAAAACTAGGTCAAACATGAGTTGGTTTTGTTCAGAAACTCAGTGCAGGGGAAGACACGCCCACCGAGCTTAAAAGGCGCTGCAGGTCTGCAGCGCTTCACTTGCTCTCTCGCATCCGAACGGATCAGAAGCAGGTGTGTTCGCTCGTCGGCTTTTACAGCTGTTTTTTTGATTTTAAGCTCTTTTTACAGAGGTTTTTGACGACTTTATCAGTCGGACACTTTTATTTATTTTATTTTTTTGTTTTTTAGCCTGAAGAAGGGTGAATTGGCCCGAAACTGTCGCTACACTTTAAGTTTCGTTTTCGTTTTTTTTTCTCGGTGCCGGAGGTTTTTTTACCGGCCACAAAAAGGGAATATCCCACCATTATTTTTAGTGCTTGGTAAGCATATATTTTAGTTCTTTTATGTTGGTTTAATTTTTAATTTAATATATAAATTAAACTTCGTGCCTGTGCAGTAAATTCTGCACAGACACACGCATTCAGTGGGTGCATTCGCACCCACAACAGTACACAAGCAGCACACACACGTGCACACAAATCACACACAAACCACACACAACATTGGAAGGAATAAATAAGGGGATAAATACATTAAATATAATTAATTAGGGACAAAACATTTGAATAAATATAATTGATTAGGGACAAAACATTGGAATAAATAAATTTATAATAAATACATTAATAAATAAATAATTAAATACATTAGAACCACAAATAAATATAATTAATTAGGGACAAAACATTGGAATAAATAAATTTATAAATAAGTACATTAATAAATAAATAATTAAATACATTAGAACCACAAATTCATATAGACAGTAATAATTAGGACATAATAAATAAATAAATAATTACAATAAATAAATAAATAAACAATTGAATAAATAAGTAACAAATACATTAAAAAACAATGTATGGAAATGAATGGACAGTAGTCCATAGGGGACGGAGGCCTAAATCCGTCCATTTTGGGAACGTGGTCGGGATGGATGTGGAACAGGGGCGTGCACGTACGTTCAGGGGAAGGGCTAGTGCACAAGGGTATGGGAGGGGCTTTGAACCCCAACATGCTCAATATAATCCTCTACGATAACCCTAACCCTAACCCTAACCCTAACCCTAACC
This sequence comes from Siphamia tubifer, assembly GCA_020466265.1. NCBI lineage: Eukaryota > Metazoa > Chordata > Actinopteri > Kurtiformes > Apogonidae > Siphamia > Siphamia tubifer. The sequence continues at coordinate 41,770,852 of CM035801.1, read as the reverse complement.
CTAACCTTTGATCAGTAAAGATTGGAAGCATTACACAGAACAATTTAAAGTAATTCCAGAAAAATTAAATTTAACTAAAGATGAATTGGGAGCCCTTAAGCAACTAAAACAGAATAGAAATATAATAATAAAACCAGCGGATAAGGGATCTATGGTTGTGGTCCAAGAGAAAATTAACTATATAATAGAAGTGGATCGACAGCTAAATGATGATCAATATTACCAAAAGTTGACGGATCCAATTTATCCGGACACCATCCCAATGGTTGAACGGGTTCTGAATGACATGATGTTGGAGGGATACATCACAGTAAAACAAAAACAATACTTATTAGGCTCTAAAACACCCAGGGAAAGACGATTTTACACTCTGCCAAAAGTACATAAAAAAACAGACAAATGGACGGTACCAAATTTGATCCCACCAGGAAGGCCTATTGTCTCTGACTGTGAGAGCGAGACCTATAGAACAGCAGAGTACATAGAATACCATCTGAATCCCATATCTAATAAACATCCATCATATATTAAGGATACCAAACATTTTGTAGATATTATTAAAAATTTGAGAGTTTCCAAAAAGTCCTTTTTATTTTCTATGGATGTAGGCAGCCTTTATACCAACATTGATATAAATAAGGGTTTGGAGGTCACGAAAAGATGGTTGGAGGAATATCCTAAGGCTAATAGACCAGACAAACATCTACTCAAATTGTTGGAGATAAATTTAAGACGGAACGATTTTGAATTTAATGGTAAATATTACCTACAAATTAAGGGAACAGCAATGGGAAAGAAATTCGCCCCATCTTATGCAAACATTTTTATGGCAAATTGGGAAAGGGAAATTTTGGCTCAATGTAAAAACAAACCAGTCTGTTATTACAGATACCTGGACGATATTTTTGGGATATGGGACGGATCAATGGAGGACTTTGAAGAATTTGTTAAGACCTTAAATGGCCATGACCCTTCCATTCAAGTGACAGAGGAAATAGGGGAACTTAGTATTGACTTTCTGGACACCACAGTTTTTAAGGGACCAAAATTTTGGGAAACAGGACAACTAGATCTTAAAGTTCACTTCAAAACAACCAATAAACATGCACTCTTATATAAAACAAGTCATCATCCGCAGCACACATATAGGGGGTTAATATTATCACAATTAATTAGGTTTGATCGAATTTGTACTAGGGATATTGACTTGGGGGAAGCAGTTAGGACTTTATTTCAAGCTCTAAAGAAAAGAGGTTATGGAAGACTCTTTCTCAGGAACTGTTGGAAACTGTTCAGGGATAGAAAGGGACAAAAAACAACGAGACCAGAGGGGGACAAGAAATGTTTGATACCGTTTATTACAAAATATTCATTATCAACGACAGAGAACATTAAAGAAATTAAAAGGAATTTCACACAGGAACTTAAAAGTAAAGGAATTTTATCACAATATAGAATCATCACGGCATTTCAGAGACATAAGAACCTGAAAGACTGGTTAACTAGGGCAAAAATGGCGCCAGAAGCCAAATGGGAAGCTACACAATTTCCGGGATTGATCCACAAATCAAGAATATTTAACACAATTAATCATACAGTTTATGGGATTTCACAATATTTTATATGGACATCTACTAATTGCATATATGCCATAACATGCGGAATGTGTGAGAAAAGGTATATAGGGGCATCTAAGGGATCACTTAGGGGAACATTGGATGGGATTAAACGGAGGGTGGAATTTGGACGGACACAAGAGGGACAACATATATTACATTTTAGGATACATTCATGGACAAAAGCAACATTAATGGGACTAGAGAGGGACGGAAGTTGGACGGACCAGGACAGAACGAAACAATGTAGAAAATGGATTGGATACCTGGACACGGAGGTACCAACGGGACTTAATGGATGAGTTGACCTCTGACCTTTTACCAACTATCCCAAACTCACTAATTTGATCCTAAACTTAACCACTCGGACTAACCAGATCTGAGCTTAACCCAACAGACCTAACCCTAACCCCAGTTACTAACCCAACCTGAACTGAACCCTAAAGTGGAGACTAAGACTAACCCCAGACCTAGATTTAACCCTAACCCCAGAATCCAGACCTAAACCTAACCCCAGGACTATCCAGACCTAAACCTAACCCCAGGACTATCCAGACCTAAACCTAACCCTAAGATGGAGACTAAGACTAACCCCAGACCTTAATTTAACCCTAACCCTAACCCCAGGACTATCCAGACCTAAACCTAACCCCAGGACTATCCAGACCTAAACTTAACCCCAGGACTATCCAGACCTAAACCTAACCCTAAGATGGAGACTAAGACTAACCCCAGACCTAAATTTAACCCTAACCCTAACCCCAGGATTATCCAGACCTAAACCTAACCCTAAGATGGAGACTAAGACTAACCCCAGACCTAAATCTAACCCTAACCCTAACCCCAGGACTATCCAGACCTAAACCTAACCCCAGGACTAACCCTAAGACTAACCCCAGACCTAAATCTAACCCTAACCCTAACCCCAGGACTATCCAGACCTAAACCTAACCCCAGGACTATCCAGACCTAAACTTAACCCCAGGACTATCCAGACCTAAACTTAACCCCAGGACTATCCAGACCTAAACCTAACCCTAAGATGGAGACTAAGACTAACCCCAGACCTAAATTTAACCCTAACCCTAACCCCAGGATTATCCAGACCTAAACCTAACCCTAAGATGGAGACTAAGACTAACCCCAGACCTAAATCTAACCCTAACCCTAACCCCAGGACTATCCAGACCTAAACCTAACCCCAGGACTAACCCTAAGACTAACCCCAGACCTTAATCTAACCCTAACCCTAACCCCAGGACTATCCAGACCTAAACCTAACCCCAGAACTATCCAGACCTAAACTTAACCCCAGGACTATCCAGACCTAAACCTAACCCTAAGATGGAGACCAAGACTAACCCCAGACCTAAATTTGACCCTAACCCTAACCCCAGGACTATCCAGACCTAAACCTAACCCTAAGATGGAGACCAAGACTAACCCCAGACCTAAATTTAACCCTAAATTTAACTTGTAATTTAATTAATTTAATTAATAATTTAATTTAATTTAATCAAACATTTAAAATTAAAAACATAAAAAGATTAAAACAATGTAATGTAATTTAATTTAATTAATAATTTAATTTTATTTAATTTAATCAAACATTTAACATTAAAAAGATTAAAACAATGTAATGTAATTTAATATAATTAATAATTTAATTTTATTTAATTTAATCAAACATTTAAAATTAAAAACATCAAAAAGATTAAAACAATGTAATGTAATTTAATTTAATTAATAATTTAATTTTATTTAATTTAATTTAATCAAACATTTAATTTAAGTTTAAAATAAAATATAAAAAAATAAATATATAAAAAATTAAAAATGTTAAAAAAATAACAAAAAAATTAAGATAAAATACCAAAAACAAATAAAAAAATAACAAAAAAGAGAAAAAAATATATCCAAAAATAATAGTTTGGTGTTAAAAAATGGGTTTCTTTATTACATCGGCCGAAAACTAGGTCAAACATGAGTTGGTTTTGTTCAGAAACTCAGTGCAGGGGAAGACACGCCCACCGAGCTTAAAAGGCGCTGCAGGTCTGCAGCGCTTCACTTGCTCTCTCGCATCCGAACGGATCAGAAGCAGGTGTGTTCGCTCGTCGGCTTTTACAGCTGTTTTTTTGATTTTAAGCTCTTTTTACAGAGGTTTTTGACGACTTTATCAGTCGGACACTTTTATTTATTTTATTTTTTTGTTTTTTAGCCTGAAGAAGGGTGAATTGGCCCGAAACTGTCGCTACACTTTAAGTTTCGTTTTCGTTTTTTTTTCTCGGTGCCGGAGGTTTTTTTACCGGCCACAAAAAGGGAATATCCCACCATTATTTTTAGTGCTTGGTAAGCATATATTTTAGTTCTTTTATGTTGGTTTAATTTTTAATTTAATATATAAATTAAACTTCGTGCCTGTGCAGTAAATTCTGCACAGACACACGCATTCAGTGGGTGCATTCGCACCCACAACAGTACACAAGCAGCACACACACGTGCACACAAATCACACACAAACCACACACAACATTGGAAGGAATAAATAAGGGGATAAATACATTAAATATAATTAATTAGGGACAAAACATTTGAATAAATATAATTGATTAGGGACAAAACATTGGAATAAATAAATTTATAATAAATACATTAATAAATAAATAATTAAATACATTAGAACCACAAATAAATATAATTAATTAGGGACAAAACATTGGAATAAATAAATTTATAAATAAGTACATTAATAAATAAATAATTAAATACATTAGAACCACAAATTCATATAGACAGTAATAATTAGGACATAATAAATAAATAAATAATTACAATAAATAAATAAATAAACAATTGAATAAATAAGTAACAAATACATTAAAAAACAATGTATGGAAATGAATGGACAGTAGTCCATAGGGGACGGAGGCCTAAATCCGTCCATTTTGGGAACGTGGTCGGGATGGATGTGGAACAGGGGCGTGCACGTACGTTCAGGGGAAGGGCTAGTGCACAAGGGTATGGGAGGGGCTTTGAACCCCAACATGCTCAATATAATCCTCTACGATAACCCTAACCCTAACCCTAACCCTAACCCTAACCCTAACCCTAAACCCCTAACCCTAACCCTAACTAACCCTAACCCTAACCCTAACCCTAACCCTAACCCTAACCCGGCTTGGAAGCCAACAGGAACTGGACCGAGGGACAAAGGAAGAGGGCGGAGAGACTTTGGATCGGGAGGCTGGGAACTACAACCCCGGGGGGACTCAACGATCTTCCCCGCAGAACCACTGGACCTGTCCCCGCCCCTACCCCTGATCCCCCCGGGGTTAACCACGAACCTGCAGCGGCGACACATAGAGCTTAAGGGAACATTCCACCTCTTTCTCTCTTAAACCTAGTACAGGAACACCAGGTTCACTATAGAGGGAACCAGCTCCCATTACCAACACCAATTCCCCCCCCCCCCCCCTTCCCCCTAACCACACACACTTGTATCTAGCCGCCAACTAGGAATCCACCTGCCCCCCCTTCTCTCCTCACTGACCTACTGGTTTTAATAAATATCATGTATAAATAATAAAATGCTATCTTTTTAATATTTATAATCTTAATTTATACTTATTATTATTATTATGTTTATTTTCTTGTTAATTTGGTCTATGACTCTCTATATATGGTTTTTATGTGGTCTCTCATGTCATTATTTATGTGCATGCTGCTATGTTTTTTGTTTTTTAATTGTACCATTCCCTTTCTTTCATTCTGGATACGTTCTGCATGCTCTATTTCTATGTGCTGTTTGCCTGCATGTCATGTGTTTTATGAATTTTAGGAACACATAACACCCATTCTTGTATCCACTAGTATGTTTTATCTGCTTATCTCCTTTAAAAAGTTTTTTTATTATATACAATTTATCTCTCTTTTATTAAATATTATCTAATATATTTTACTCCATAGCACTTATTTACTAAACCAGCCAGGCATTGGGGGTAGAATTACGTTTCCAGTTGTGCAAGGGCCCATCACCAAGGTATAACACCCGTTCCACACAGCAATAACACTTGTTACCCAATTTTATCCCTTTTTTTTGATTGGTGTTATACCGGTTTTTTTTTAAAAACAAACCCCCCCCCCCCCCCCCCCTCCTTCCCCCGATCGTCCGCTGCAGGCCGTTAGGGCCCCCACCGGAGAATTTGCTGTTGACCCGGTTGCTCCGAGTCTTAGAGTATAAGGAATCTAACCACGAGAAAATTGGAATGGGGAGGGGGAGGAGGAAATACCTTCAGGAGAGTGGTGGGCCCGGGCCAGTAGGCCAGTGCCCATAAAGTCTATTTAGACCCTTGACCCAAACCCGAACCCTAACCCTAACCCTAACCCTAACCCTAACCCTAACCCTAACACATAACACCCATTTTTTTATTATTTTTATTACTATTATCATTATCATTATTATTATTATTATTATTATTATTATTATTATTATTATTATTATTACTAATATTATGTTATTATTAATATATTATTTTGGTTGTTATTGTTATTACTATTAGTATTCATTATATTATGTTACAATTATATTGTTTTATTTTTTCTAATTCTAACCTTATACTTTCCAAATTTTTATATCATACAGTATTTATTATTTAATATATATCTTCTACTTAGCACTTTTATAACTAGGTAGGCATTGAGGGCAGAAAAACGAATCCAGTGGTGTAATGGCTAAACACTGAGGAACAACACCTCCTTCTCACAATAAATATACTCGATAACCATTTGATCATTATTTCTTTATTATTGTATGTTTACATCCTCTCATTAAAACCCCCTCCCCTCCCCCCGATCGTCCGCTGCAGGCCGTTAGGGCCCCCACAGCAGAATTGCCTGCCGACCCGGCTTCCCCGAGACGGGGGTCACATGGATCCAACCACGGGTAATTAAAATAAAGAGGGGGAGGAAATACTTCCAGGAGACTGGGGGGGCCCGGGCCAGTAGGCCAGTGCCCATAAAATCCAATAGGATCTTCAACCCAAACCCGAACCCTAACCCAACCCTAACCCTAACCCTAACCCTAACCCTAACATACACAATATTAGTTCATATACAATTAGAAACATTTATTTTATTCAATAATATCATAAAAACATCTAATTTCACTTCCCTTCATACCCTAAAGGGTTCATTTCATTTCAGTCTCCCGTGCAGAGAATGACTCACTTATGGCACAGCAGGTGTTATTAGACAGAACACGGAAGTCGCTTCACTTCGTGTCTAGTGCTGAAGGAGAAAGCATCAGAGAGAACCTAACATTTAGCAGTTTTCATTGCAGTTTGGGTAAATTACCTCATTCTTTGTTTTATTTTATTTTGGATTTGAAGAAGGCAGAAAAGAGCTGAAACGTCATCCACAATTTTATTTTAGGTCTTAAAACAAACGGCAGATTGCTTTTATTTTTTTACACACTACGCACCTAAAAAATAAATAGATAAATATAAACCTATTCCATATCTACTTATAAATAACATTAAGAAATACACACAAGTGACTAAGACAGAATAACAAAGGCAGCCTGACCCATTTACCGCAACAAAAAAGTGCAGGAGGGCGCACACACACAGAAATACCCCTTTATGTGACCGATTTGGGACAATAAAAATAATAAAAATACAAATAAATAAAAAAGACAACAATTAATAAATCTAAATACATAAATAGAAATATTTAAAAACACAATTAATTAATAAATATCTACAAATAAATACATAAATAAATTAAAAAAGACAATTCATTAATATATACTAATAAATAAACAAATTAATAAATAAATACATCTAAACACTTAAAACGGATATGGAATGGACAGTGGTCCGGAGAGGAAGACGTCCCAAGTGTGGACATGATTGGGGGGGGGGGGGGGGGGGGGGGGCATGGGAACTGTCGGTCCCGGAGTTGCACTTGCTGGGGGATGGACCGTGCACATGCTCCTCAGAGGGGTTTCACTCCTGGGGGGCACACATATTTTTTCCCTAACCCCCTAAACGCCAACCCCCTAACCCAACCTCCTGAAGTTTTATTTAGTTAAATTTAGTTAACAAAAAATATAGAAAAACAGCAAGTAGCTCCTGCGGAGTGCACACGGTAGCCTAGGTTGTCCGTGTGTGTATTTACACGCACCATAAAAAAATTACAAGAAACATACACAACCTCAAAACAGACATGATTCAAAATGAGTGGACAGTGATCCATAGAGAAAAAACGTTTGGGCAGCGGTCAGCAGCGTGCACGCATGCTTGTTGGGAAGGCGAGTGCACACGGTTATGGAAGGGTTTTTTCCCCAAAATTAATCCCCTAAGACTAACCCTAACCTCCTAACATGTCAAACAAACCAACTGGCTCACATTATAAGGGTCTGTACATTTCTTCCCTATATTGTCAGGTCAAAATATTAAGTGTAAATATGATCAGCACTTAACAACAACAGCAAATTATAAATTTATGTAGTGCTTTTTATACAGTTCTTGCACTTCACACTTTACAGAACAGAGAACATATTTCTCTGTAAAAAAAAACCCTTAAATATTCAAAAACTAACATATAATAAATGAAATCTTCACTGTGTCTCGTGTAGGAATCACTCTGATCACCACTCCAAGATGACAGCCGTAGTTCTGGCATCCCAGCAGCCAATGGTTGTTATGGTTACAGCAACTGTGCCTGCTATTTTCACTCCGAGAGAAGTGATCATCTGACCATGTACATCACATCCTGTTACATATAATTGCGGGAAAAATGTGTGAATTGTACTTTTGTGATAGATTAGAATATCGAACCGTCTGAAAAATGACCTCACGAAAGCACGAAAACTGTATATTTTATATTTGAGTGTTTTTTTTTTAATTCAAATGTTTCCATGAGTTTTTATAGCAATATTTACATTTTGTGAATTTCCAAGGGTAGTGGAAATTCAGCTATAAATACAGTATATGTTTTGTTTTTTTAAATCTCAAATGAATTGATATTTTAATTAATTAATGACACATTTAATGACACATTTATCTATTTAATTACCATTTGAATGAATTAAATACATATTTACTGAATTATTTAATGATGTATTTTTTTATTTAGTTACAGCCTGTAAAAATTACTTTTCAATGAACAAACACACATGTACATTATTTAGTGAAATTTGTTCATATGTTGGTAACATATCCTGGAATAGAAAGTGTTTACTGTAAAACTGTATGACAATAAACACTTTCTTTATCAGCTGAAACTAGATGACAGTGTCCTGTTTGGAGGTTGAAGATGACTGCTGCTGTTTGGTACAGTATAGATGCAGCTGAGTTAAATGGTGCTCTCTTTATCTTCTGTGTTTTTACTCATGTTGATATTCGCCACTCCCTTCCCCTCCACTTCATTTCCTTTGACTTGATTCTCCAGCGATAATTTCTTTTGTTTCTCCACAATTTTCAGGTAGAGGAATCCCCACAAAATGTTGGTGATGAAGTACAATCCAGAAACGACGCCCATGAAGGTAAATCTGTAGGTGATGACATTAGATCAGGTTAGATTTAGTAGCAATACATCTATACATCTAATGTACTAGCAGAGTAGTTTATTTACACACAATGTAATGATGTAAGGATTAGGAGAGAAACAAATAAAAAATTACAAGATAAAAAATGATCAGATAAAGAGTCAAAATTTTTGATGCTGCAACGATTGGGAGAGAAACAAGCGTAAACAACCATAGAAGAACAACAATGGGTGTAGATTTCCTTTTATCAAAGATGAGTGAAGAATACGAGAAAACAACAATCTTTAGATTCTTTTCACAGAAGCGAGAACAGTCCTTAAGCTCCATAATCCACCATTTTGTTTAGTCCTTCGTTCATAATTTTAGCACTTACATGGGTTAAGGTTAGGGTTAACCTTACCCTAACCTTAACCCATTTAAGTGTCATTTTTCTTGTGTTTTAGTCTATTATTAGTGAATTTTTGCGTTTTTCTAGTGTATTTTTAGTGTATTTTTGTGCATTTTGGTATAATTTTTAGTCAATTTTAGTATATTTTTTGTGAATTTTTGTGCATTTTGGCATAATTGCAGTACATTTTACTGTATTTTAGTGGCCTAGTTGCGCTAGGATAGAAAATTAGAAGTAGATTGCTCCTACGTCAGCAATCCTTAAATTCTTCTTACAGAAGTGACAACAGTCGTTTGACTCCATAATACACCATTTTGTTTAGTCATTCCTAAATTTCTCCGGACTTTTCTGGCGCTCTAACTACGTCATCCTAAAGATTACGCTGATTGGTTCTAGTACCGTCCTATTGCATACAGAGGGATTTGAAAGACAACCTTTTAGCCCCGCCTCCCCTGACTATGAAGCACCACTAGACCCATACATGGAAGTAATAGCGATAGCATTGCTAGGCCAGGCAAGTGCTGCTAGGCTAGGATGGCTCGTGCTCTTACGCTAGGATAGGGCTGCTAGCCAAAATGAGATATCACTCTTTCACAATTGAAGAAAACAAGAATAACTTTAGATTCCTGTTCAGTACTGTAGCCAGGCTAACGGTACTGTCAGGGCCGGACTGGATAAGGATTTCAGTCCGGGAATATCCCACAGCATGCAGGCCACTTCCAGCACCACGGAGGCCAAATTTTTGTTTTTTTCCCCTCCAAAAACCTTTTGCTAGAGATCGATGAGGTACAGCGTTGTACCTCATCCACGGTACAAAGATGCTATGGCAAGGGGGAGCCAGGACGACAGGTCAGCCCCAAATATCGAGATTGGGTACCAAGCCCCAGAAAGACTAAACACAAAAGCAGCTGACCTGAGAAAAAGAATCCTGAAACCCTGGGGGAACACAACTACCTGCTTGCCAAGGCTAAAGAACAATGTACCAGACCAGTCTCAACTTGAGGACCTGAACACTGCACTGCAAACTGCAACCGTAATCCTAGAGATGCTTGGCTACAAGATGAACAGCCAGAGCAGCCAGAAGGTTGTCCCATGGAGGAGAAGGCTAGAGGCAAAGATCATGGCAGCACGGAGAGAAGTCAGTGTTTTAACAGAACTAAGCAGAGGTGTGAATCTGAGGAAAACACTACCCAAGAAATACAACAAACTGTCCACAGCTGAGGCACTGGAGACTGCTAAGCAAAGGCTCACAGCACTAGCTACCCGCCTAAAGAGATACACAAGAGAGGTAGAGGCCAGGAGAATAAACCAGGTGTTCTCCACCAACCCAGCTAAGGTCTACTCTCAATGGCAGGGGGGCAAGGTGACAACGGACTGAGCAATACTGTAAGAGCATCTGGGAGAAGGAGGTAACACATAACACCAATGCTCAATGGCTGACAGACTTACAGGCAGAGCACAGCCAACTCCCAGAACAAGAACCAGTAGTCATCACACTAGCAGACATCCAAACCAGAGCTGGACAGCACCAGGGCCTGACATGATTCATACCTACTGGCTTAAGAAACTGACAGCACTCCATGAACGCCTAGCAACACAGATGAACCAGCTGCTGATATCGGGAAACCACCCAGAGTGGCTAACCCAGGGCCGGACAGTCCTCATAATGAAGGACCCCCAGAAGGGAACAATGCCATCTAACTACCGGCCTATAACCTGCCTCAGCACCATATGGAAGCTTCTATCAGGCATCATAGCGACTAAGATGAGTAGGCACATGGAGCAATACATGAGCAGAGCACAGAAAGGAATAGGCAACAACACCAGGGGAGCCAAACACCAGCTACTGGTTGACGGGGCAATTGCCCGAGATTGCAAGATGAGGAACACCAACCTGTGCACTGCCTGGATTGACTACAAGAAAGCCTATGACTCAATGCCACATACATGGATACTGGAATGCTTAAAACTGTATAACATCAACAGGACACTAAGAGAGTTAATCCAGAACTCAATGAGGCTGTGGAAGACAACTCTGGAGGCCAACTCAAAGCCAATTGCACAAGTGAGCATCAGATGCGGCATTTACCAAGGAGATGCTCTGTCCCCCCTGCTGTTCTGCATAGGCAGTGGTCTGCCTGGTAATGTCAGGCCAGGCAGACCACTGAGCAGAGCAGATGGGTCACTGGGAAAAGTCCCGCTTGTCCCTTGTGCCAGTCCGGGCCTGGGTACTGTAACCGGGCTAATGGTACTGTAACCAGGCTAACATACAGTCACAGCTCAGTAGAACCCTCTATCCCACTTACACTCAGCAGTGATGACTTCTTACAATACTTTAACAATAAAATCTTAACTATTAGATATAAAATAAACTACTTTCCAATATTAATTTAATTTCACTACTCTGATAGAATAGAATAGAATAGAAAAATGAAAAAGAATAGAACAGAACAGAATAGAAAGAAAAGAATATAATAAAATAGAATAGAAAAAAGAAAAATAATAGAATAGAAAAAAAAGAATAGAGAAAAAAGAACAGAATACAATACAATAGATTAGAATAGAGGGTTAGAGGTAGTTGGTTCTGTTTTACCTGAAAACATTAGCATCATACAGTCGACATGCTCCTTGTCCTCCACACTGCTTAGTTCCCCACTTCAAACATGTCCTGTCGATTAGAGCTCCAAAATATATGGAAGGAGGAATTGCACCTGAAAACACGGTTTGTCAGGGGTTAGGGTATTTTATTAATTCAGTAACTCAACCAGAGAACCCAACCTGAGTTGAAGGTGTCTGACATCTGCCACATTTCATTATTATATGTAATGGCTTTATAAACCACAGGCAGAAACAGCATTAGCATTATCAGAAGCATTAGCATAATCTACCAATGCAACAAAAAAATCTCAATATAACCAAGTGGATGTGTTCCATTTCTGCTCTAAATATCTTAGATTGAAAATCAGACAGCAAACCAAAACAATCTATTAATGGAACACATGAAAGTTATTATTATTATTATTATTATTATTATTATTATTATTATTATTATTATTATTATTATTATTATTATTATTATTATAACATTTATTTAACCAGAAAATAGCTGACTGAGATGAAAAACATCATGGCTAAAACAGTAGCATTAGGATTAGCAGCAGAATTAACATTAGCAGTAGCAGTAGCAGCAACATTAGAAGAAGCAGCAGTGTTAGCATTAGCAGCATTCGCAGAAGCAACAGGAGCATTAGCATAATCTACCAATGGAACAAAAGAACAGCAGCAGTAACATTAGCAGCAACATTAGCAGAAGCAGCATTAGCAGAAACAGCAGCATTCGTATTAGCATTAGTAGCAGCAGCAGCATTAGCAGAAGCATTAGCATTAACAGAAGCAGCAGCATTATCAGCAGCATTGGCATTAGCAGAAGCATTAGCATAATCTACCAATGGAACAAAAAATTTAAATATAACCAAGTGGATGTGTCTCATTTCTGCTCCAAAAACTGAAAATCAGACAGTAAACAAAAACAATCTACCAATGGAACAAGTGAAATTTTTCTATTATTATTATTATTATTATTATTATTATATTATTATTATTATTATTATTATAACCTTTATTTAACCATGTCATTAAAAATATCATGGCTAAGACAGTAGCATTAGCAGAAGCATTAGCAGCATTGGCAGAAGCAGCATTAGCAGCAACATTAGCAGAAGCTGCATTAGTATTATCAGAATCTGCAGCATTAGCATGAACAACAGGATTAGCAGAAGCAGCATTAGCAGAAGCATTAGCATTACCAGTAGCATTAGAATTAGGAGCAGCAGCGTTAGCAGAAGCAGAATCAGCATTAGCAAAAGCAGTAGCAGTAGCAGCAGGATTAATATTAGCATCAGCATTAGCCTTAGCAGAAGCAGCATTAGTAGCAGCAGAAGCCGCATTAGCAGCAGCAGTATTAGCTTTAGCAGAAGCAGCATTAGCATTAGCACCATTAGCATTAAACTGTAACTGTAAACTGGACAAGTGTAAAAGTTTACTCACCTAGTCCTCTTATTATCAGCATTTGCATTCCTATGGCCAGAGACTTTAAGTCCTGATGGACTGACCTGAAAAAAAACAAAGTCAAAATTATGAGAAAAAAGTGAAAATTATGAGATAAGGGTTCGTGTTCGTATATATAATAATAGGGTTAGTAGGGTTACTCAATTATATTACCTTTAACAGAAAACTCATGGAATCCTGCAGTCCAAAGCTCGCATTATTATTTTCCTACTGGCAACATCAGATATCTGGGCATAAATATTTCCTCCAAACTCTCAGAATTAGTTCACCTGAACTTCACTTCACTTTTGGACAAAGTCTGTGATGATCTGAGGCATTGGAACAACCTCCCCATCTCCCTTTTGGGACGAATAGCGACAGTCAAAATTAAAATATTACCAAAAATCAACTATCTCTTCTCCATGATTCCATTTAAACCCACATGAAAGTGGTTCCAATCATTAAATTCTACTCAAAGAATAAAAAGGCTAAGATCAATTTGACTACCCTCCAGAAGAATAAATCCGAAGGGGGACTGGAGGCTCCCAACTTCATATATTATTATTTATCCAACCAAATACAATATCTCACCAAATGGATACATCCACATGAAGAATATAACTCCTGGCTGGAACTAAAACCAGATCAAAATCTCTGACCTTCTCTTTATCACTTCCGCCCTTAAACATCATTCCTGCTTCAAGAACCCTATGATAGCTTCTTGTCTGCTTGGTGGAAAGCACTGGAAATCACAGGCTCCCAATTAAAACCCAGTTTACTCTCCCCAATCTGGCACAACCCTGATTTCCACCTCCATCACCTTCTGGATGACAACACATTTAGGACATATATAAACTTATTTCAAACAATTGAAATAACAAATAAAATTTTCTTCAGTACCTACAGGTAAAGAAGACTATTACAAGTAGAATTCCATCGCATTCAGAATACTTTACAGCCAACGGACTTACAGCCACCTGAATTTGTCAAATACACTGTGAAACTGTCTCCAAGAAATAAAAAGAACCTCTCAAAAATGTAGAGTTTACTCTCAAAGACACACTCTATACACCTTCCAACTCAAAAATGGGAAAAAGACTTATCCAAATCTTTTGACTCTGATTTTTGGAGGGTTAGGGTTGGGGTTAGCCCTTCCAGATATTCATATCCAGCCCACACTTGCAGCTATCGCCATCGCCAAAAAAACTATTTTAGTTGAATGGAAAGATAAGAAAGCCCTCAACATCATCCATTGGCTGACCCTCCTCACAGAATACATTTCACTAGAGAGAATATCTGCTATCAGAACAAAACAATTGGACTCCTTCAAAGTAAAATGGTCTCCATTTATTAAATCAATAAATATTAATCTATAGCCTCCGCTTGTATGTGGGCGTATGCCATTTCCCTCATAAAATGGTAATTATTATTCTGTCTGTGTGTATGGTCTGACGTCTCTTTGCTTTATTTCAGTATATTAACCCTCTACCTTTTTAAGTAGGATGGCACCATGGACTTCAAGGTTGAGTGCATGCACTGGTGGTGTCCCTTCTCTATTACTCTTGGGGTCGCTCTCTGGCTCTGCGGGGCTAGCGTGGCTCGGGCCCCTCTGCTTGGGGGTGTTGTCCCCGGTGTCTCTCCCTTTGAGCCCTGGATCTGCTGGGTCTGTGTGCTCTACCGCCTTGGGGGTGTTGGTGGCTGGTCCTGGGGTTTGGGGTGGGCCGGCCCTCCGGCCGCTACCCGCTCCCTTCCTGCTCTGCTTCCGTCCTCCTCCCTCCTCTCCCACCCGGCCAATCATCCCCGTCCATCTCCCTCCCCTGCGGGGGCTGGGGGCCCTCCGCTGCCTCGGGAGCTGGTGTGAGGGGTGGGTGGTCTCTCTGGGGGGTGGCTCTGGCTCATCCGGGCACAGGCCTTGGCTGCGTGCCGCCACTGGAGATTAGCTTCTGCTGGCTGGAGGCTTCTGTCTGGGCCTGGGGCTGCCCTGGGGAGTAGTGGGGTGGGTGGGGTTTCGGCGGTCATCCTGGGCGTGCCAGCTCCGGGGTGGGCGTGGCCTGGTCACTTCCTGGTGGTGCGGCCTGGCCCTCGCTCCAGGGCAGGGTGCTGCATGTGGCTGGCCTGTGGCGGGACTACGGCATCTACCGGGGTGCTGGTCTAGCACTGCGACTTCTGGGGGTTTTGGTGCTGGCTGGGCTGGTCGGGTTCAGGTCGGCCCACCTCGGCCTCTTGCCTCGGGGCTATGGAGGCCCTCTGCATCAGTACCAGTGGTTTCACTACCTGTCACCCCCGCTGCTCTGTCCTCATGAGCTGGACCCACACCAGACTGCCTCTTACTGTGCACTTCACACACTTCACACCTCACTGTATATAGCTACTCTTAGGCACATATAGGGACACAACAGTTAGCGCCTCGAGAGCAGGTGGGGGCGGGAATGATGGGCTCTGTGGTGGGGAAGATGGCAGGGCTCTACGGCTTTGTCTCTTCCCCATCACTCTTTTGCTTGCCTCCCCTGCTCTCTAATTTCTTTTTAATACACTACACACATTCACACCTTGGGGGTAGATCTGGGACGGCTCGGGGAACTTAGGCTAGGGTAGGCTGCAGAGTAGCCATCCTCTGCGGTCCTCTGGCCTGCCCCCTGGATGCCTCGCCCAGCCTCCCCACTTTTAATGCACCACATGACACTCAGGGTTACACTATCACAGTGCAGGGATAATGTCTCCAGTCAGGGATCTGGAGACATATTAACAGTGATTAATGGGGGGGATTTTACTAATATGGCCTCGCTGTTGGGACCCGGCCCCCCTTATGGCTATAGGGTAGCGGGGGTGGACTACCATTCATGTTGCTGTGGCTGGGGGGTCCCCGGGACCTGGGGTCTGTGGGCGGGGGGGGGGTGCTCCTGCTTGCCCGTCGGGTCCAAGTTGGTGCAATGGCTCTTGGTGGGCCACGGGGGCTGGATTGGCCATTCTGGTGGGCGCTGTGGCTGTGCTGCGGGCTGGTGGCGTGCGGTGGCTCTGTCCTGGTGGGTTGTCGGGGCGTATGGCAGGGAGGCGGGGGCCCTGGGTGTACTGCGCTCGCCTGGGGCCGGGTGTGGGGGGTTTGCGGGGTGCATCCCTGTTGCCGTTGCCAGACCCCAACACAATGTCCATTTTTGCCCTCTGGACTCGCACTGGGTCCCAGCTCCGATGTCCTCTGACTGGCTCCTGGTGGTGGCCTGCCTTGTGATGGGCAGGTTGCCTCCCCTCCGGTGGGCCGCTCGCCCCCTGTGTCTGGCTTCCTGGGGCCGTTGGCCCCCTCGGGGGGTGAGGAGAGCAGGGCGGGTGGTAGGGGGTTTGGTGGGAGCTGGGGTGGGTGGGGTTGGGGTCAGAGTCGCGGGTGGGTCCTCGTGCCCCGGGCCGCCTGGGTCGGTCTTGGTGCGCTCAGGGGATCTGTAGATGCTCCCTCTTGTTCTCGGGGTTTGCGTCATTCATGGTGGCCCCGGTGGCTCCCTGGGGGCGGCACCCTGTGGCTCCTTTGGCCCGGAGTGAAGGGTCCACAATTATGGTGCTCAGTACCAATTGTTTAATTATTTATTTATTGTGTCTCTTTTTCTTTTGTGCTGGTTTGGTTTTCTCCTCTTTTTTCAATTTATTCATTTATTTTTATTGATGGACAGTTAGTAGATGGGAATAACACACCACCTTACAATCTTTAATTGCAATAGGACCGCCTGTTAATTTCTGTCCCCGTTCGTCCTGTCTGTCCTGTCCAGTCTTTGTTTCCCCACACATCACTGAGGTGTAGCACTGCCCTCCCTGGCTTATAATAGAGTGTTCTAATAAAGGATGTCTGCTCAGCTCTCAGGGAGGGTTAGGGTTAGGTGATGATGATGGTCACACACATGCACTAAATATTAAAATATTTGGCTGCAAGACTAAAATATGCATTGATCTCAAACAATGTTGACTCCTCCTCTGTGGAGTTAAAACAATGAGAACAAAATGCAGACAAATAAAAAAAAAGGGTTACTCTGCTTAGTAGGGTTAGGGTTAGTCTTAGTTGGGTTTATAGAGTTAGTAGGGTTACTCTGCTTAATAGGATTAGTATGGTTTGGGTTATTCGGGTTAGTCAGGTTAGGGTAAGTGGGTTTAGTAGGGTTAGGGTTAGTTGGGTTAGTGGTTGAAAGTGTCTAACCTCAGCAGTACTATATTCGAGGGTGTTGCTCCGCAGGCAGAGATGAAGGATCCCAGTACAGACAAAGCCATGGTGATCTTAAAGACATGGTCACAGAGACTCTTCCTGGGACATTGACCCAGAACAGCTGACATGTTCAAAGGGTGAGGGTTGGAGTTCGACGTCATCATCTCGCCAATGCACGAACAGTTATGAAACACCTGAGGAAATACAAGAGTAAAACAAGTCCATATTATCCTTTATTTCCTACATTAAAAAGTATTGTTCTGAACTGCTGCAGACTATTACGGTTGAACTTGATAAATTGAAATTAGGGTTTGACAATAAGAAGCTTTCATTAAACATGAGTAAGTCTAAATATGTATTATTTGGTAATAAGAAAATAACTTCTAACATGGAAGTACATAAGCACATGTTTGTGGGGGTCATAATTGACCAGGATATGAGTGAAAACCACACATTAGTCATGTAAGAACAAAGACAGATAAGATCTTCAGCATTTTATGGAAGACAAGACACATATTTAATTTGAAATCTTTATATTTACTTTATTGTACTAAATTGTATTTACTTATTGTATAAAACTAGTCTGAACCCCCTCATTGTTTTGCAAAAAAAAGCCTTAAGTATTGTACAAAAGTTGAATACTCCCACCACACCAACCGTTTTTCAAATCAAATACATTAACATTTATAGATATTTTTCAGTAAAAATTGGCTCAGATAGTTTATGAAGCAAGAAAATATCATATTTCTGTTAATCTACAGCAACTGTTCAAAGAAAGAGAAGGATCATATGATGACAGACACAAACTAAACTTTCACAGCCTGAAGCACACACCACATTAAAGAGTTAAAGGAATCAAATGATGGAATTTACTTTCAGATGACAATAAAAATATCAATAATAATAATCGTAAACAATCTTTTTTAAAACAAAGAAAACTAAACTAGATGGATACGGTCAGTTTTTGGATTATTAAGAGCAGGCAGACAATGTGTTGTCAGAAAGGGGTTGATTTAATAGATTATTTTCAGGTGGTTTTTAAGCCTTGTGTTTTGTGTTTTGAATGTTGATTGGAGCTCATGTCTCTCAGAGCATTTATAAATAAATTATCTTAAATTAATAACTACTTCATATTTCTGTTTTTTCTTTTGTTGTTTCATTTTCTTCACTCATTTCTGTTTCTTTAGTTCATGTAGATTATTTTATTTCCAAATACTATGTTTACTTGTAAATGTATTAATTGTAATGTTTTGGTTCATAATAATCCAGGACTTCTAATTAATTATTTATATGCTTATCATTCATACAAAATAAATATGAGAAATGAACTGTTCTATTTCTACTCTAGTGCAGTCTGTTCTCTAGGATAGTGCTATTAGCTCAGTGCTAGGCTAATGCTACTAACGCAGTGCTACACTAATGCTATTAACACAGTGTTAGGCTATTGCTATTAGCACAATTTTAGGGTAACGCTATTAGTGCAGTGCTAGAATAGTGATATTAGCACAGTGCTATGGTAACACTATTAGCATAGTGCTAGGCTAATGCTATTAGCAAAGTATTAGTCTAACACTATTAGCGCAGTGTTTGGCTATCGCTATTAGTGCAGCATTAGGCTAACACTATCAGCTCAGTGCTAGGCTAGTGCTCTTAGCACAGTGCTGTCTTTACTGGAGCTGGCAGAGGCGTAGCCTTACCGTGTCTTTACCGGAGCCGGTGGAAGCATGGCATCCTGCCAGGCAGGGGGAGGCGTACGTCAGACCGTTGGAAGCACAAACTGGGTCCCAGTGTTTGGTGGAACAGGAACAACCCATGTTACACTGAGACAGTAACGTCTGAGGGTTAGAGGATACTGCAGCCACACTAAAGTATGGAAACACAGAAAAAAGATTGCACTCATTAAACTAGTGCTATGAGAGGGCTTTTTATCTGAGCATTTCAACTTTTTATCTCACAGTGACAGTGATTATTCATGGACACTCAGTCCGTACTCCATCAGATGTAGGACACTATGTTTGCAGAAAATTATTTATAATTCCACAAAAAGGAAAGAGGTGTGTTCGCCTAGTGTTCACCTAGTGCTCGCCTAGTGTTCACCTAGTGCTCGCCTAGTGTTCACCTAATCTTCGTCGAGTGCACCACATTGACCAGAATGGTAACTGAGGTGTGAGGACAGGAATGCAAGGTTTTAGGAAAGACAAAAGAATGGGATGAATGGTTCAGCTGGAAAACGTTATGGATGAGAGGAGTTGTGCAGAGTCAGAAGAAGACAAAGGAGAGAAAGATGTGGGTGGAGAAATATCAGGTTCTGATGGGGTTGAAGAAGAGATAGTGTGGATGAGTGAGTTGTTTATTGACTGAATTTTGGAGTGAAAGGAAATAAGGAAGTTATTGCATTTGTCTATAGAGAATGTGAAGGTGATGCTGTCTTTGGATTTGGTCAATTTTGCAAAAATGGAAAAGAGGGTGTGGGGGTTGGAGGAGTTGGAATGAATCAGATCTGAATAGAATTTGGAATGAGCCTTATTGAGTGCAGAGTTGTCGAATTTGACAAAGTCTTTGTAGGTATGGGCATGAATTGTGAGTTGGGTCTTCTCACCCAACCAATGTTGGGTTAGATTAATAAATCAAACTTACCCCTGATAGGACACAGTGAGCCCAGCCACTTCAGCGTTGTCACAGTTAATAAAGATGTGAGTGGACATTAAACAGAAAGATGCCACTACAGATCCAAAAGTCACCCTGGCCGCTCCGATGGTTCCCAGTTTAAAACGCTTCAACACAAAACCTCCTGTGATGATTCCCAGAGCGACTGCAGGAAGATTCAATATACCTAAACAGTAAAGAATCATTATTTCACTCATATCAAACTAAGCAAGCCAAACCCCTCCTTGAACCATCAACTTATTGTGGTGAAGGGGTTTGAGGGCCCTCGTGATCCTGGGAGCCACGTTTTCATGGAAACCCTACCAGGTGTATTTTGCTCTGAGTGGGGTTTCCCAGGGCAGATTGGGCCTAGGCGAAGGGTCAGATTAAGAACGGTTCAAAGACCCTTTATATCTAGAAATACCAAGGTTCCGTTTACCCAGCCTGGAGGGTTACCGGGGTCCCAGCCTGGAGCCAGGCCTGAGGCTGGGCCTGTGGGCAAGTGCCTGATGGCCAGGACTGTATTTACGGGGTCTGGCCAGATCCAACCCAAACCGATTACATGGGAGCGTCGTCTCCTGGGCCCATCACATGCAAGGGGAGGAAGAAGGGTGGATTGGCCAGCAGACCAAGAACCGGTCAGCCAGATCTTCCACTCACATTTTTGGCAGAGCTTCAATCATGTCCTGAGGGTGGAGGGAAGCATTGAGTCCGAATGGGAGCTGTTCCACTCTGCCATTGCCGAAGCGGCTGTCATGAGCTGTGGCCATAGGATAGCTGGTGCCAGTGGTGGCGGTAATCCCCGAGCATACTGGTGGGCTCCAGAGGTGAGGAGAGCCGTCAGGCTGAATAAGGAGACCTACAGAGCATGTCTATCCTGTGGGTCTCTGGAAGCAGCTGACTGGTACCGGTGGGCCAAGCGGGCTGCAGTGGTCGCTAAGGCAACAACTTGGGTGTGGGAGGAGTTCGGTGAGACCATGAAGGAAGACTACCGATTGGCTCCAAAGAGGTTCTGGCAAACCATCCAGCACCTCAGAGGGGGAAGGCAGCATTCTGCCATTCAGTCCCTGTACTGAAGAAGTGAGACTCTTGTCCACATCACCAGTAATAAGTCAGACCGGTTCCCAATGAGGGTTGGACTCCGCCACGCCTACCCTTTGTCACCAGTTCTGTTCATAACTTTTATGGACAGAATTTCTAGGTGACCTGGGCGGGGAGGGGGTCAAGTTCAGTGGTGGGAGGATCTCATCTCTGCTGTGTGAAGCGTGTGGGATGAAGATTAGCACCTCCCAGTGAGGCCATGGTTCTCAACCGGTAGAGTGCCCTCTCTGGGTCGCCAGGGGGGAAAGCCCTGCCTCAAGTGGAGGAGTTTAAGTACCTATGGATCTTATTCATGGTTGACCGAAGGAGGGAGAAGGAGGTTGACAAGCAGATTGGGACGTCATCCGCAGTAATGCCGGTGTTAAAATGATCCGTTGTCATGAAGAAGGAGCTAAGCCAAGAGGCGCAGATTCTCGATTTACCAGTCGATCTATGTTCCACCCGTCACCTATGGTCATGAGCTTTGGGTCATGACCCAAAGAATGAGGTCATGGGTACAAGTGGCCGAAATTAGTTTCCTTCGCAGGGTGGTGGGGCTCAGCCTTAGAGACAGGGGGGAGGAACTTGGACATTCAGGAGGGATTGGGGGTAGAGCCGCTGCTCCTCCACATCCAGAGGAGTCAGCTGAGGTGGCTGGGGCATCGAGTGAGGATGCCTCCCTGGGAAGATGTTCCGAGCATGTTCATCCAGGACGACACCTCGGGGTCAACCCAGGACATGCTGGAGGTATTATATCTGTGGGCTGGTCTGGGAATGCCTCAGGATTCCCCAGGAGGAGCTGGCTGACGTAGCTGGGGTGAGGGAGGTCTGGGTTTCTACTGAGGCTGTCTGTGTGTAGTCCTATCTTTATGGGAACATTGATATGTTTACACAGTCACACTATGGGGACCAAAATTCAGGTTCCCATGGGGGTTAAATATTAATAAAGGTCCCCACTAGTAAGATAGAAATGATGTGGCCCTATGAATACATGAATTTGTTTATTTTTCAGGAAGTCCCCATAAAGCATGAGGGAAACAGGTGTAAAGTGAAACATGTATTTTTCAAAGATTTATTTTTACGTATTTTTATTTATTTATTCATTTATTCATATTTTAAATGTTATTTATTTTATTTATTTTTTGTTATTTATTTATTAATTTATTAAATAGTTTTTGTATTTATACATTCCTTTTTATTTTTTAATTTTATAAAATGTTACATTTTTACAATTATTTTATTCATCTATTATTTTTAATAATTGTTATTGAATTATTTATTTTTTTATTTAATTACATTTTAGAAAATTATTTATGTATTTAGGCTATTTATTATTTTAAAATATTTTTTATTTATTTTTTAAGTTAATAAAATTCTAAATTTTACAATTGTTTTAATTAATTATTGTTGTATTCATTATTCAGCATCAATATTTATTTATTTAATGAAATTTTAATTTGTATAATTATTATTTTATTTATTTAATTAATTGTTTAAATTATTATTGACATTGTATGTATTCATTCATTTGAATATTTTCATTTTATTTCTGTTTAAATTTTTAGATTGTATTTTATTTTATTAAAAAAAAGATGTATACTGTACTCTTTTTTACTCTTCTGTATGGATTTATTTTTTAATTATTGTTTTCGTATTCTTTCATTCAGTTTTATTTAGTTTTTACATTTAATTCTATTTTATTTTCATAATTAATTTGTATTTACTTATTAATTTATCATTTAATTATTGTCATTGTATTTATTCATTTAATTTAACTTTTTATTTTCTTTTATCAAATTCAATTTACATTTTTTAATAATTATTAAGTTTTTTAATTTTACAAAAAGACAGAAAAGTTTACACTCACTACCCAAACGCAACTTGATTACAAACTTGATCCTCATGAGTGTTTATGTGTGTGTGTGGTGTGTGTGTGTTCAGTACCTATAAGGAAAATAGCTTTAGAAGACGACTGTCCATAGATCTGCTCCAGATACTTTGGTTTAAAGGTGATTAAACCCATGAATCCGTTGACGTGTACCAGACTTGTGACGAGCATGAGTGTGAAGATACTGTTTTTAAAAAGTTTCTTCAAAGATGGTAGAAAATCTGACCACACAAAGAACAAGGAAGTTCACATCAATTATTGATGTGCACATGTGACTACATGGAAAAACTAACAAAAAATAACTCATGCATTTCTAACTAACCCTACCAACCCCAACCCTCTATCTATAGTTGGGGGGGAAAAAAATCACACTTCAAATTTTACACAGTTTATATTAGCCTAGCCTAGTGTTGCTAGCCCCATCCCCCCGAGTGGCAGCAAATCAAAAAATGGCACTAAAATGCAAAAAATACATTTAGCCCCACATCCGCTGACTATGAAGCACCACTAAATCCATACATGAATAGGGCTAGCACAGCTACGCTAATATTATTATGAAGTAGAAGATGTGTTTGCATCAGACAAACAAATGCAAATAATTTTTTTGGTTTGTTCATTGTTTATTAGAACAATAAAAAAAAAATAGAGCAGATGTTTTGTGTATAAATCAGTATTTGTATGTGACTGAAAAGTTCCCCTGCAGGGTATTCTGTCTGATTTTAAGCGTGATGACATATTTGGACTAGAAATGTGATAAATACTCTTGGAACAGATTTCAGTATGTTCCAGTGTACTACAAAGTGCACCTTATGTAATGGGTGAGGGTTTCGTTTCGTTCATTTCGTTGCTCTTTTATGACAATGACAATAAATGCTCTGAATCTGAATCTCTGAATCTCTATGACTTTTTAATCTCATAATTTTAGGGATAGGGTTATGTCATGGGTTAGGGTTAGGGTAGGTGTTCTATTACCTTTAATTAGCTCCTTAAATTTGGCAGGTTTGTCTTTGTCTTCATGCTGCAGTTTAGAGTTAGGGTCTCCTGGCAGGAAGTTGTCTTGTTCGGCCACAGTGGACAGTTCTGTGCTTTTATTATTAACCCTCTGTTCTTGTCCTTGTTTGGGCAGAGACTTAGGGAAGAACCAGAAGGGAACACTGGACAGTATAGCCATGGTTCCACTGGCTATGAAACCCAACCACCAGGCGCCCACCCAGCGAGAGTCTTTATAGGTGATGGTCACAGTGTCTGCAAAACACAAATATGATCAAATCAACAAAAACAGAAGAAAAACACTTGGAAGGATCTTCCCCTGACAACTAAAAGAACTGGCAAACAATAATAAATAAAAAGTAAAGCAATAAATCTAAATTATGAGATAAAATGTCAAAATTATGAGATAAAAAGTCAAAATCTTGAAAGGAAAATTAAAAAATTATGAGATAAAAAGTCAAAATTGACTAAAATAACTTTTTATCTCACAATTTTGACTTTGTGATAATTCAGTTGATGAAGGAGGATCTATATAAGCAGATTAAGCTTTTGGATTGTCTTACACTTTCTTATTTTGCATTTTGACTGCTTATATATTTATTATCTTTTACAGTGTGCATAATAAACTTAACTGGCAACCACTACGGTCAAAGCTAATGGGGATCCCCAATAAACAATAAACAGTATGGGTGTATCATTATAAGACTTAAAGCTCCACATCTTTTCCCTTCTTTTCTAAAAAGCCACAAAACTACATAAGTATATCTTATCTCATCTCATCTTTTCTCATCTTACCTAAATCCACAGTTCCAATGTCCACGTAAAGTTTGGCCAAGAAGGAGCCGAGCATGTACCCGAACATCGGACCTAAAATTCCCACAGTTTGGATGCAGGCTGACGAATAATAGAAAATACAGGGAAATACAAGGGAAATAATGGACAGATAAAGCAGAAGAACAATGAAGTGTGTGTGTGTGTGTCTCTCTCTCTCATATATATATATATATATATATATATATATATATATATATATACACACATATACACACACACACACACACACACACACACATATATATACACACACATGTTCGAAAATAACTTCATTCACTCATTCAGTCATTCATAATTAAACAAATTCAAATATATAGAAAATTTATATTAAATTAATATTTAAAAAAAAACCAGCACAAACCTAAATAGAAAGCAGTGTTCTCTTTTCTAGAAAAATCGTCCAGGTACGACACGCCCAAAGGAATGATGGGAGTTTCTCCAATTCCACGCAACATGTTTCCCAGGAAGACGTAAACCCACATGGACGAACCGGCTGCTTTCTCACATGCTGGGAGTGGAAAAATAAAAAAATAAAATTCACAGTTTAAACTCCAAGTCTCCCTCCACTTCTCAGCTGGAGGAGTTTAAGTACCCTGGGATCTTATTCACAAGTGATGGAAGGATGAGCAGGATGTCGATAGGTGGATTGGTGCAGCATCCACAGTAATGCGGGTGTTAAACCGGTCCGTTGTGGTGAAGAAGGAGCTAAGCCAGAAGGTGAAGCTCTCAATTTACCAGTCCATCTACGTTCCGACCATCACCTATGGTCATGAGCTTTGGGTCATGACCGAAAGAATGAGATCACGGGTACAAGTGGCCGAAATGAGTTTCCTTCGCAGGGTGGCCGGGCTCAGCCTTAGAGATAGGGTGAGAAGATCGGACATCCGGGAGGGACTCAGAGTAGAGCCACTGCTCCTCCATGTCCAGAGGAGCCAGTTGAGGTGGCTTGGGCACCTAGTGAGGATGCCTCCTGGACGCCTCCCTGGGGAGGTGTTCCGGGCATGTCCATCCGGGAGGAGACCTCAGGGTCGACCCAGGACACGCTGGAGGGATTATATCTCTCGGCTGGCCTGGGAATGCCTCGGGATTCCCCTGGAGGAGCTGGCTGAGGTAGCTGGGGTGAGTGAAGTCTGGGCTACTCTGCTGAGGCTGCTGCCCCCACGACCCGGATGAAGCGGGAGACGACGTGTACGAGTACGAGTACAGTTTAAACTCTAACCCAGGTTAAACCCTAACACAGGTTAAGGTGGTTAAAATGTCAGGTGCAGGTGTTGTGTGCTGTGTACCTGTTCTTGCTTCTAGATCAGGTGTTTCTTCTAGATCCACCAGGCTGTTGTTGGACAAACAGGGCAGGATAGTCTCAGAACTGTTGCTGTTGTGAGACAAACTTGTCTCATATTTATACCTGGAAACAAAGACAGTCTTTACACCATTGTACTGGAAATAACACTATTCTAGAGTCAGAAGCTTCTGGAATGAAACTAATCAAACCTTCCCAGTTTTTGTATCATTTGTTCATTGGTTTTTCAAAATAAAACCAAAAATAAGACAACGAAAAACATGTTCTTTCTTCATTATTCGTTTCTAAAACCAAAATGAAAAAAACAGAAAAAGATGCATTTTTTCAGTTTACCTTTTTGTGTTTTAATAGAAAAAATTAAAATTTTGAAATTATGAGATAAAAAGTGAAAATTCTGAGATAAAAAGTGAAAATTATTAGATTAAAAATCTAAATTGTGAGATAAAAAGTGAAAATTGTAAGAAAAAGGTGAAAATTTTTAGATAAAAAGTGAAAAGGATGAGATTAAAAGTCTCATTACAGAAGTGGAGATAAATTCTGAGAAATATTTGATGTGGCATAGACAGACAGATAGGAAGGAAATGTGACGTTAGCTTTTGTGTGGGCTTAATAAGGAACTACAATGAGTAGAATATGTGACGTCACACTCTACTCAGCTGTAGAGTCTGTGGTGGCGTCACATGTTCTCCAGGCGTGTAGTCCAAATTATTAACAGGTTTTACTCACAAATAAATCAGCCGTTGGTTAACAGAAGCAGTTGAAACACATCAATAATTATCATTTAATGAGGAACAACATGTGTGGAATTCAGGTCACATGACAAAAACCGGTTACCATTTGAACAGTTTATTTACCATTGGATACCATTCATTCATTTTACTATCTCAGGCCTTATGAGCCTCCTGGAAGGGGCGGAGACTTAACCTCCCCATCTGGGGTGAAAGACAACGACAGACGCTAGTGTCTGAAATCACTCCCTACCCCTTCTATACTTCACTATATAGACCCTGTATAGTTCACTATATAGACCCTCTATTGTCACTATATAGACCCTCTATAGTCACGATATAGACCCTCTATAGTTCACTATATAGACCCTCTACAATCACTATATAGACCCTCTATAGTCACTATATAGACCATCTGTAGTCACTATATAGACCCTGTATAGTTCACTATATTGACCCTCTATAGTCACTATATAGACCCTCTTGGGGTCACTATATAGACCCTCTACAGTCACTATATAGACCATCTGTAGTCACTATATAGATCCTCTATAGTTCACTATATAGACCCTCTATAGTTGATATATAGACCCTCTATAGTGCACTATATAGACCCTCCATAGTCACTATATAGACCCTCTATAGTCACTATATAGACCCTCTATAGTCGCTATATAGACCCTCTATAGTGCATTATACAGACCCTCTATAGTCATGATATAGACCCTCTATAGTTCACTATATAGACCCTCTATAGTTCATTATATAGACCCTCTATAGTCACTATATAGACACTTCATTGTCACTATATAGACCATCTGTAGTCACTATATAGATCCTCTATAGTTCACTATATAGACCCTCTATAGTCACTATATATGGACCAGGTAATTTTACAGGGGTGTCCGAATCTTTAGTGACCTCTTTATAATCACTATATAGTCACTCAATGTATCCCGCAATCCACTGGAAAATGTGGTGGACAGCGATGGTCACTAAGCGAAGTACAATATCCCATCATGCATTGCACAAATCAAAAAATGGCCGAAGGACAGAGAGATTTATGATTAAAAGAAACATGGGCAGATTGAGATTGGGCAGCATACCTGCAGAGCTACAGCTATTCAGTAACGATAAACGTTAACTCTGTCTGTTGGATGACAGATGCAAGACAAGAGTTGTTTAACAGTTAATAACAGAAAAAGAGTCTTGAACCAATTAGTTTTTTATTTTATTGCACAGAGCGTAAAAAAATTAAAAGGTCTTAATTCTGTGAGACACGGCACTGTTATATTTTAATTGTTCAACAGTATGAGGTCATTAAACACTGCTGTAGTAGTGTCCGAAAAAATTTAATTGAGTAAAGTATGTAGTGCACTACATTTATTTCCCTATGTAGGTAGTGAGCCAGAGAGAAACAGAAGTCCACTCTATTCCACTCACAGACTGAAAGCCAATCAGCTGTCAGCATTGGAGGGTGTGGGTGTATCTGGGCAGAAAGGCAGCGAGAGAGAAAGGAGCGAAGCCAGAAAAATCAAGAAATAAAAGATACATTGCGATATCTCCTAAACCATACATTCAATCCTAAATTTTCTTGGACAGAGACTTCCGTGTAGTAGTAGAAAATGTATTTTGAATTTTGAGTGTCGGATATTGCAAACTTTCATGGCTTTCAAGTTATATACCACATTTTGTGTTCATCCTTTGCTCTATCATTTGGTACTATTTACAAGTCTCTGCAATAAGATAATTTTTTAGGATTTCTATTCAACGGCAGATTACAAAGTTTCTGTTGGGAAAACAATATAACTATGGGTATATTATTTTTTTGGTATATATATCCAACAAAGCCTTTGGCATTAGTTTTGTGTCTCTATCCCAAACCATTCAGGATTTAAATTTTGGAGAATTTTAATTTAAAGGGCAGATTGTGATCGTCCTGTCCAAGATAGGTTGTTTACGTGTGTTTCATGTCTCTGCAACATTCCTAAGGCTCCTAAGGGCCAATTATGTGATTTTTGAATGGTTGTTTTGCAATAGAGAGAATATTATGGAATGTAAGGAGTACATTTATTTAAATTGAATTTTATAAAATGTTTCAGCAAACTTTATGTGTGTGCCAAATTTGGTGAGTTTTTGAGCATGTTTAGGGGGTCAAAATCCAATTTATTTTGTCACGGAATAATAATATAAAAATATCACAAATAGAATAGCGGGCCAAGTCCCTCTGACGCTCAGTAGCTGTGTTTCCATTACAGTTTTTCACCAAAAAATAGCGATATTCGTAAAATTTCAACAAAGTATATTCACGCTTTGAATGTGTTTCGATTTATGATTGCTGTAGGAAAGAGCATGGTTATGGTTACAGTGACTGTGGTTGTCCTGTCAGTTTTTAACAGCAGATGCAGACGACGGGCAATGTCCTTATGTGTGGCAAAGGGCATGAAACACAGATTTTTGGGAGAGGATAGTGAATCACACAACTTTCACTCTGAGAGAAGTGATCAAGTGACCATGTACGTAACGTCATGTGACGTATAATTGTGGAAAAAGTGTTTCCATTGTGCTTTTGCAATAGGTTACAATATTGAAACGTCAGAAAACCCACCTCATGAAACCGTGAAAAGTTTTTATTGATATTTGAGTGTTTTTTCGAAATTCTGGTGTTTCCATTAACAGTTTTTTTATAGTGATATTTACATTTAACAAATTTCCAAGGGTAATGGAAACGCAGCTGTTGTGTGAGTGCTGCAGAGGGACTTGTCCTGTACAGGCGCGGTCCCTAATAAAACTGCTGGATGGACTGACAAAACATAAGAGTAGACATTTGTACTGACGGTCCTTGGAAGAAGTGAGGAAGACCAGTGAGGAAGGATCCAGCCCCCATGACAACACAGCCAATGGCGAGAAGCCGAGGACGATGAAGTTTAGCGCCGAAGTAGCTGACGAAGGCGATCACCAACATGTTACCTAAGTACAGATATTTGTATAAATGTAAATACTATAAAGTACAAATATTTATATAAATGTAAAGAGTATAAAGTACCCATTTCAAAGCCTCCGTCGATGACACCAATGAGTGAACTGGGGATGTTGAAACGCCTCTCGATCTGAGTCATGGAACTCTTCATGTACGCTCCACCAAAGGCTTTGGAAAAGTAGACGAATGCCAACGATGCTATGAAGAGCTGAAAAAACATAACCACCATTTTATTATTAACTAACCCTAACCCTGATCCTGACCCAAACCACCATTTTATTATTAACTAACCCTAACCCTTTAAACAGAGTTATAAGGGGTAGGGCTTTAATTGGGACACCCCTTCAACATCTATTTAGTATAAATTGTATAATATGTATAATACTAGAAACACTTTGAGAGCGCAGTCCTCCACCAAGGTAGACACCCCCCCCCCCACCCCGATCACCCCCAAAATGAAATCAGTTCTTCCTGTTCACATTTCCAACATATCCTGAAAATTTCATCAAAATCCGTCCATAAGTTTTCGAGTTATCTTGAACACAGACAGACAAACAGATAAACGCGGGCAAAAGCATAACCTCCTTGGTGGAGGTAATAAATCTATTTAGTATAAATAGATTCTACATGTATAATATAAATCTATTTAGTATAGATATATTATACATGTAGGCCTATACTATAAATCTATTTAGTAAAGAAATCAAATTCTTTATTTTAAAGTCACTCTGCGCAGCGTGACCTTTGACCTCAACATAGTTAAACATTAAAGGGATTCACCCTGAACTATAGGTCACAGAGGATTCTGTCAGTAGATTTAGTTAGTTAGTTAGTTATTTAGCTAGTTAGATTAAAAATAAGTAAAATGTCACTGCTTATTTCAGTAGATTTAGATCAAAGATTTTTTATCTCATCATTTTGACTTTTTATCTCATAATTTTGACTTCAATTAATGCACCTTATAGAGCGGAAAATATGGTACTTATTTTTAAAAGAGTTTTGAAAAGATTCACGTACCCCCTGCAGTATCTCCACATACCCCCAGGGGTACGCGTACCACCATTTGTGAACCACTGTCATAGACAATAGATCTGAAATATAATCTACACTTGTTCCATTAGCAGTTTTTTTTTGTTTTATTCTTTTTCCTTAATTCTCACCTTGAGTTTGGAACAGCAGGCGTCATGTGTCATTTTAGGTTCAACACTCATGATGTAGATGAATGATCAAACAGATGCAAAAAGAGCAGAAGAACCTGCAGAAAATAAAATGAAAGTAATTTATTTTCATCTGATTTATTAAATAGGACTTGTTTCTCACACAAACATTTGAACAGAAAACAACATTCTGGGCTAATGTTTGGCTTGAAAGGTAAATATAGTTCATGTATTAAACTAAAACATCTAACCCTAACCCTAAAACATTGAAATTAATCTGATTAAACTGATTCAAATAATCTGATTCAACTCAACTGATTAATATCATGGTCCAAATGAGGTCCAAATACATTCCAAATGTAGTCCAAATGTGGTCCAAATGTAGTCCAAATGTGATCCAAATGTAGTCCAAATGTGATCCAAATGTGATCCAAATGTAGTATGTTATTAGATAAAAAAATCTAAATTATGAAATAACAAAGTCTAAATTATCCAATAAGTCAAAATTATGCAGCAAAAGTCAAAAAGACTGTTGATGACTGTTAATGACAGCTAATCACAGTTAATTACAGTTTAATAACAACACTAATAATATATTTTCATGTAAACATGTTAGTGCAGTTCAGGTATTAAGAACAGAACAGTTAATGACTTTTAATGACAGTTAATTCCAGTGTAATAACAGTAAAACATGTTAGTGCAGATCATGTTTAAGAATAGAGTGGTTACAGTAATGATGTTAACTAAAACATCTAAAGCCAGGAATAAACAACTGGAAAGAAAGAAAATGAAACTTTCAATTTTATTTATAAAGCCCCAAATCACAACAAAGTTGTCTCACAGGGCTCACAGACTCTCGTAGACTTTCTTTCTCAATATAAATATAAATTATGGACAAAATACTAAACAAATATTCATACATGGGGAAAAAAAATCTGAATTTCAGACTGTATGCTAAAGTCTTAGAAAAAGTACAATTTTAGAAAAAGTAAAGTCTTCGAAAAAGTAAAATAAACACATTAACCTGAGTCAAAATAAAAGTAGAACAAAGACTGACCTGAGAACAGCAGCTGCTGATCCTGGATGAGACATGAAGGATGTGAAGCAGCAGCAGCAGCAGCAGCAGCAGCAGCAGCAGCGCTAATGCTAACCCTGCAGGACTTTGAGCTCAAAGCATAGTCTTATCACAAACTACTAGAACATTAACTATAATCAGTAACTGGAGTCACATGCATGTGTTGATCATGTCAATAAAATCCTCAGACACTCGTGCACGCTCACACAATCCCCTCAGACACTCGTGCACGCTCACACAAACCCCTCAGACACTCGTGCACGCTCACACAAACCCCTCAGACACTCGTGCACGTTCACACAAACCCCTCAGACACTCGTGCACGCTCACATACCCCTCAGACACTCGTGCACATTCACACAAACCCCTCAGACACTTGTGCACGCTCACAAAAACCCCTCAGACACTCATGCACGCTCACACAAACCCCTCAGACACTCATGCACACTAACACAAACACCTTGAGTTGCACGAGTGGCTGAGGGAAAGGCCAGCGTTAGGCATAGGCAGACTAGGCAGTCGCCTAGGGAACCAGATGTCTTGGGGTCACCAAGTCCCACAGAATTATTTCTGGTAGTGCTTAGTGACTGATAATTTTGACTTTTTGTCTAGATAAGATGAGATAAGATAAGATATTCTATATTATCATCATACAATGTGTACAATAAAATGTGTCCTCTGCATTTAACACATCCTTCTAAGGAGCAGTGGGCAGCCATGGGCGACGCCTGGGGACCCATCTCCAGATGCGGAGCCAGGCTCATGGTCAGTTACCTGTCTGGAGGATTTTTACCCTAACAAACATGTTTTGGGGTGATGGAGGAAACTGGGGCACCTGGACGAAACCCATCCAGACATGGGGACAGAATCACGTAAACTCCACACAGAAAGATCCACACAGAAACCGGGTCTTCTTGCTGTTAGGCAAGAGCGCTAACCACTCAGCCACCGTGCCACCTACATTATCTGATCATTTTGTCTTTTTATCTCATAATTTGGACTTTTTATCTAAGAATTTTTCTCACGCAAAGCCAGCCAAAGACCTGGTCGTCCACTTCAGCATGGTCCAGACGTTCAAGGCAAACACACACATGGGTGAGGGTTAAACACACACACCCGCACATCCTCCTCGTCTGTGAACACACCCCCCCCCCCAGACATTCTTTTGGACTAAACAACAGCATGATACTGACAAAGCTTATTTTATCTTCTGTTTGTGTATAGTTAGTGCAGTTTATTTTATCCCCCTACTGTTTGTGTATACTGTACTGTTTTCCTCCAGTTTTTATTCAACAGTCTGTTTCCACAGCTGATCAAAGTGTTCCTGTCCTATTGATCTATTGATGAGTGCAGGAATACAAACAATGGTTTTGTGCCTCTGTATGAAGACATGAACACAAGCTGCTTCACTGTAAAAATATCAATCTGACCACGTGTATTTGTGTCATTTCTAGTCCAAATGTGTGATCAGATTAAATCAGACAGAATCACCTCCAGAGGAACTTTACAGTCCCATACAAGAACTGATTTATAGACAATAAATCTGGAACTGATCTGACTGAAGAAATCTGACCCAGATGAGGAGCACAGATAATCTGGATAAAGGTTAAGAGCAGATACACGCTGTTGAGTAGCAGGTCAAGGTTAGCGTTAAAACAACCACACAAAGATGATTACCTCCACCAAGGATGTCTGTCTGTCTGTCAGCAGGATTACGCAAAAACGTCTGTGTGGATTGTGATGAAACCTTTACGAATGATACATAATGAGTTAAGGAAGAACCCAGTAAAACCCATTTTAAACAATGAAGGTCAAAGGGCAAGTTCACACTAACGATCAGCAGCTAAAAAAGTATGTGATAAAAAAGTCCAAATTATGTATTAATAAAAAGGCCGAATTATGAGATTAAAAATTCAATTATGCGATAAAATGCAAAATTATAAGTTAAAAAAAGCCAAATTATGAGATACAAAAAACAAATAATGAGATAAAACATCAAATTATAAGATACAAAAGTAAAACTATGCAATAAATGAGCCAAATTATGAGAAAAAAAGGCCAAATTGTCTGATAAAAACTCTAAATTATGAGATAAAAAAGCCAAATTATGAGATAACTAGACTTCATCCATCAGTTGAAGCATCAGCGGAGTGAGGGTTGGGCTTTGGGGACTTAACCCCCTGATCTCACGCCAAAAGCCCCAGATAGTTTTTGAAATTGTTTAAAAAAAAAAAAAAAAAAGCAACCGTGTACTACATTCCATACAACCACACAATGCATATTAAAACGTATATATGGGCAGCAAGCCTACATCAAAACCCACATTTCCCTAATTTTTAAAATGTTCTTTGACTGTCTTGCAACCCGGAACTAGAAAAACAAATGGCACCACTCTGACTGTGTGTCTGAACGGTAGCACCTCCTGTGCAGTCTCTTTCTCTCTTTCAAAAGATCTACTGGTGATAATAAGTCATTGCCAGCAGGAGCCACTACACATGTTTCAGGTCAGTCATTTCCAGACACTGCAGCTGGCTTTTATGTTTGTTTGGTTAGGCTACTGCATTTCTCCACAGTGTCGTTGCTAATGTAGTTCGCATTTATGTTCTTTGAAATACAATTTCCCATTGGTAACTGTGACGGCACGACTGAGTCAATAAACTTCTGCTGCCTCTGATAGGAGCACACACTTTACCATCATTTCTAACACAGTTCTATAATTTACAGAATGTCCCTGCATCATTCTGAACATGTGCTACTATTGTCCAGTTGACTGAGTAAAAACACAGCATTGTCATATCCTCACTGTCACCTTTCACCTCATTCATTTCACCTGTTCCCTTGCACACCTGTCCTCATTTCTTCACCCTATTTAAGTTCTATCTTCTCTTGTCCTCTCTGTCAGTTCGCCCCCTTTCCTTACCTCAAAGGTAGACTCCAGCTCTGGGTCTCCAGGACCAGCGGGATTGCTGCTCCATTCGTGACTTTTTCACTTAGATGTGTGTTGTGGAAACAGCTTTCTGTTTCTATTGTGTTTTGTCCGTATACTGGCCGAGCTCCAAATAAAGAGCCTTTGTGAAGCTGTGGTCCTTCACACAACATCATCCCATCACATCATCCCTACACACACACACACACACACAAGCAGTAGGAAGGTCTTCCAGTTTAAAGCTGCTGAAGCCCACAGGAGGCAGTGCAGATTTAAATGGTGATTCTTATGGAGCTGCTAACTGCCTTGATTCCTGATACGTATATTTTGTTTGTATTTTGCATGAGCTAATGAAGAACTCAGATTTAACCTTATAACTAACAATTCTGTAAATGGTATTTCTTTTCCTTCTTACACATATACACAAATATTGCACTGCACTTGTAGGGTGACCATTTGTCTGGACAGTCCGGTTTTAGAGCCATCTGTCCAGTTAATTAACAGATTCATACAAAAAATGTAAAAAATATGTTTCTAATGTATACAAAACAGCAGCTGTGGCACCTGAGGCTGGCTATACTAATAGGCGGATCTACTGGATAGTGTTCTATATCTATGTCATTGTTAAGTCTCTCTCTAGTTCCACTCCAAAAAGGACACACGGACAACTCTTGATTCCAATTATTGATCAACTTTTTATTTTCCAACTTAAGGTTTTGTTGGCATCATGTTGATCATGTTAAATCATCAGGTTGTAAACCTTCGAAAACACAGAAAACAAATATTAACAACAATGTAATTTAACAAAATATCTTCAAACAAACAATGTTTTGACTAATAATGAATGTTTTTAAACTTTAACAAATAATGTTAAACATTCCAATTAATTGTTTTTTAGACATGTTTCTAAACCTTTAAACTCTAAATACGTTATAAGTAGCTGTTTTTAAACAAATGCATTTTAATTAGCTGTTTTTAAACAAATACATTTGTCAATAATTAAATTAGTAATTATATTAAATGAATTAACCATTTTAAACGATTTAACCATTTTAAATGATTTAACCACTTGAAATGAATTAAACAATTAAATCTATTAAATGGAATAAGCATTTTAAATGAATCGAACAATTTAATGCCATTAAATGGAATAAAGAAAATAACGAAAATGGCTACGAGCTTGTAGATCAGCTCTTTTTCTCTAGGTATTTTAAACCTTTAACATTTCAAATGCATTTAGCAAGAGTTTAACAACCATAAATGTATCCTTTTTAACTTTGTGTTAACCTTTAGTCATTTAAACTTAACTTAAGCTTTTAACATTTTAGCTTTTAACTTGTGCTTTTAACTTTTTAAACAGTAAGTCAGTGCTCAAAACATTGTTGCAATGCGGTTGATCCATTTGAAATGTAGCAATTAAACAAACAAATTAAGAAGCATTGCAGATATAAATTAAGCATTCCAACTTAAGCATTTCGGCCGGCATATAAATGAAGAACATATTTACCGACCATTGGTGTATTTGGAGTAAACTCCTGAGTAGAACTTGCTGCTGCTTGCTGTTCTTCCTTGCAGTTTGTTTGTTGCATGAAGGACTGAGAGCCTCCATTACTTTTCAGGTGCTCTCAATGAACAATCAGCGGCCATTTTGCTGGTGCATTCTGGGAATTGTAGTTTTCACTGATTTGACCTGGTGATTGCCACTGGAACTCCATTCCTCAGTTTTAACTTTACAGTCATATGGTTAGGATTTGTCCAACAGGTCACCCTAAAATACACTAGAATACAGGAAATTGCATCTAAGATTTTTTTTTTCTGGAGGAGGTCCCCCAGACCCCCCTCTGGGCTAAGCCCCGGACTTTCACAATGTCTGGCTCCGCCTCTGGCGGGAACATTCAGTTTGTCACCTCCATAACCCGGACACTTTGTCTTTTTCCCTTGTCACCATAGCCTGGACATTCTGGCTGAACTACCCCCAAGTTTTGGTTGGTCTTGTTTCTGTCTTTGTCTACTTTTTGTTCAGTTTGTTCTTGGTGCACTACATTTTTGCGTTTAGCACCACGTTTCCCCCGTACTGTCACAAACTGATCCCTGGAGTCTCCCGGCTGCACAGGACTGGCTGGGGGATTAGTCACGCCAGCATTCCGGCGGCTATTAGCACAGCCTGCGGTCCCTGCAGCTACCTTGCTATAGGTAGGACAACCATCAGCCTCCAAGCTGCAGAGCCATGCTTCTAACTCAGAAACCCTGTCCTCCAACCCTGACACTAAACTACACTTCCAACAGCTACTTCTATCCTCAGTAAGGGAGGCATGGACTCACTATACATACAACACACTGAGCAGAAAATACTGAACAATAACAACTAGTCATGGCTAAGGGAAGCTAGGCTAGTTGGACAGGAAAGTTGTTCAGATAAACAATACACTCACCGGATGCGACGCTGTGTTTGTATAGACCATAAACCACAGGGACGTAGTTTGTATAGACCCTAAACCACATGGACGTAGTCTGTATAGACCATAAACCACACAGGGGTAGTCTGTATAGACCATAAACCACACAGGGGTAGTCTGTATAGACCATAAAGCAGGAGTCAGTAACCTTTAACACCCAAAGAGCCATTTGAACAGTTTCCATGGAAAAGAAAACACTGGAGACACAAATAGTTTTTAACATCTAAAATACTAAAAAAAACCACATTTATTAGAAAGGAAAAAAAAACACCCTAGGCCCAGTTAATGTTTGACCCTGTGGAACATGAGCGCACATACATTGTACCTCAACTTTTGGTATGAAGTGGTTCCATACCATGAATTTTTAATAATTTCATTTTACAGGTAAAAGACCTGATTGGTTCCAAGGCCCCCCAATACTACATCCCTAAACACCCAATACTACCCCTAAACCCCCAATACTACCCCCTAAACCCCGAATACTACCCCCTAAACCCACAATACTACCCCTAAACTCACAATACTACCCCCTAAACCCACAATACTACCCCCTAAACCCCCAATACTACCCCCTAAACCCCCAATACTACCCCCTAAACCCACAATACTACCCCTAAACTCACAATACTACCCCTAAACTCACAATACTACCCCTAAACCCACAATGCTACCCCCTAAACCCACAATACTACCCCCTAAACCCCCAATACTACCCCCTAAACCCACAATACTACCCCTAAACTCACAATACTACCCCTAAACTCACAATACTACCCCTAAACCCACAATACTACCCCCTAAACCCACAATACTACCCCCTAAACCCCCAATACTACCCCTCAACCAACAATACTACCCCTACACCCACAATACTACCCCCTAAACCCCCAATACTAGCCCCTAAACCCACAATACTACCCCCCAAACTCCCAATATAAACTCCCAATACTACCCCCTAAACTCCCAATAGTACCCCTAAACCTGTTAAAACTGATAAAAGTATACGCATTTAATATTAATGTGTATTTTCAGTTTTATAAACAGTATATTTTAGATGTAATTTATTGGTGTCAGTGGGTAAATGTGTCTTCACTGACTGAACTTTAAACATTAAACCATTCAAAGGAACCATACATGTGGGTCATTCTCATACCATTGAATTGGTTTTGTCATTCAGTGGTGTTTGTTGACATTTATTGACAGACATTTGATGAAATATTGATCCAAAGATGATTGACTTTGACCATTTTTCATAATCTTCCTAAAATGTACAAGGCGTACGTCGTGAAAGTGGGTGATAGCATGACCTGTCAACATTTTTTGGGGATGTTTTTTTTCCAGGAATTGGGAAAGTTAATGAAATGTTTCCAGCATGTCTTTTATTGGTGTTGATGGAATGATGACTGAGATAAAAAGTCCAAATTATCAGATAAAAATTCTAAATTATTTCCTCTTCCTTTTTTTCATCTCCTGTTTCACTTCTATTGATAACTCAGTCAATTTGTGTTTTCATTTTCATCTGAATCACTTTCTTTGGGCTCATAATGAATACACACTGTAATAAAGTTTAAATGAACACACTGGGAAAAATTCACCAAACAATAGTAACTCTTCGATGAATGATGGTCAAAGATCACCAAATGCATCATGGGTAGCTCACTCATAGCCAATGGGATGATACGTACAGTGTGTATTTATGTCTCGGCGGTTTAAGTTTCGTTTCGTAAGTTGAATTTTTAGAGGGTTAGGGTCAGAGCCGAAAAACTTACATAAAGGTTGGGTCTTTGGTAAGTTGAGGGATGACTGTATTACTAAATTAAAAAATGGATTGCTTCAGCTTCCTGCAACACTGGGGAAAATGGACCAGATACATTGAACCCATGACAACTGACTTGGTTAAAAATAAGGCCATGATGGAAACATCTTTTTGGTTTGTTTTTCTTACCCCTACTTTAGTCAGAACACACTATATTTACCTCCACCAAGGAGGTGTTCAATTCAAGTTTGTCTGTCTGTCAGCAGGATAATGCGAAAAGTTCTGAACTGATTTTGATCAAATGTTCAGGATGTGTTGGGAGTTTCACAAGGAACAAATAATTAGATTTTGTTGGTGATCCGGAAGAGATTGTGGATTCTGGATCACTTTGGATCATTTATGGCAATGTAAAATTTTTTGCATAATCTTGCTGGCAGACAGACAGGGAGACAGACAGAAAGGAAGACAGACACACAGACTTTAATTTAATACATCCTTACTGTACCTCTCTTTATTCAGAGGGGGGAGGTCTGCCTTGGCGGAGGTTGCACTCTCAGAGTGCTTTTCTAGTTTTAATTTTCTGACACCTACTTTCATCAAAACTCTATATTTGACCTTTTTATTCATTTTATGCTTTTGAAAACATGAAACTATACAGCTGTTTGTTTTTTACATCTCTCTTGTTGTATATAATTATGTTTTGTTTTATTTTGTCTACTGTCTGAAAGTGCAATTTGAAATAAGAAACAATTATATATATTAAAAAAAAAGATTTATAGATGTTACTTTTCCTGTGATAAAAAAACAAAAAACAAATATTACTAAGTAACTAGTGACATGACATGTGGTGCTACCTTAATATTCAAACTAGCCTAATATTAATAATATACTAATATTAATAATAGCTTAATGACAATAGTAGCTTAATATTCATAATAGATTAATATTAATAATAGACTAATATTAATACTAGTTTAATATTCATACTAGCTTAATATTAATAATAGCTTAATATTAGTACGATCTTAATATTAATACTAGCTTAATATTAACAATAGACTAATATTAATACTAGCTTAATAATAATACTAGACTAATATTAATACTAGCTTAATATTAATAATAGACTAATATTAATAATAGCTTAATATTAATAATAGACTAATATTAATATTATTTTAATATTAATAATAGACTAATATTAATAATAGCTTAATAATAATACTAGCTTAATATTAATAAGAGACTAATATTAATACTAGCTCAATATTAACACTAGCTTAATATTAGTACGAGCTTAATATTAGTACTAGTTTAATATTAATACTAGCTTAATATTAATACTAGACTAATATTAATACTATCTTAATATTAATAATAGATTACAGATTAAGAAATTGTAACAGAGGTGCATCTCAGTTTGTGCATATCCCTCTGGTTGTAACTTTTTTTTCTTTGTAAAGTACAGATTTAAATACCATTTAAGAACCAATACTGTTTTGAAAGTACTGCTTTGGTACCCAATGAAACCCATTCGGGACGTAACCCTAGATACAACATGTGGTACCATTGGACTGATCAGCCTGTGGTGGGTGGAGCCACCTCGGCTGAAGGTGAATGAACCTGGGTCATACTGAGGGTACCATGTGATCATGGCAACCCCACCCCACCTAAAGGTTTCCGGCGACTGGATCAATTGACGTGCTGTAATACTTATGTTACGGCCACACCGAACGTGAATTTACGTGTACGCCTGTGACTTGCTGCGTAAACACACAAGTCTGGATGCTGGATAAAGACAGAAACATAGATAAACCAAATGTGTCCCTCCAGTTCAGTCTGTCCTCAACTATGTCTCAGATCAGTTGGATTGTTACTCTGTTGCTCTGTATCTGGGGGTCCCAGATATGTGGGAGGACCAGATGTTGTCACTTTTACGTTCACCGGATCCTGTAGAAGCTCCTGCAGCACCAGGAGTTCCACCACCTCCTCCAGGAACTGATGACATCCACTTTCAAAGATACTTCAGGCTCAGTTTTTCTTTGTGTCACCTTCTGGGTCAGTCCCAGCATCATAC
Source organism: Siphamia tubifer (assembly GCA_020466265.1). NCBI lineage: Eukaryota > Metazoa > Chordata > Actinopteri > Kurtiformes > Apogonidae > Siphamia > Siphamia tubifer. The sequence continues at coordinate 41,729,179 of CM035801.1, read as the reverse complement.
GTCATTCCGTGACGACACTGGCAGCATCTCAACACTGATTGGCTTTCGTGGCCCGGTGTCATGCAAATTCACCTGAAAAGTTTAATATTTTCAATTCCAGCATTTACGCGTATTTGCAGGAAAATGTTACGCTCCAACACCTGGAGTGAATCTTTATCTAAATGCGTCTCTCCATTGATTTTGTAATCTCGACATGTAAATGTGAAAATTGGCGTTGGGTGTGGCCGTACCATTAGGGATTACAACAACTAGTCCTTATAAAGATTCCTGAATATTGTGGTCCAAGTATTGTGAATTGTATCACCTAACCCTCATCTAGATGTCACTTCACTTTGTCTAAAGTTACTCGGTCATTAAACTAAGTATCAGGATATTGGAACTCTGTGTACTTTGGCTTAACCTCTGAAAAGTGCTTTGCTGACTTTCACATAAGTTTGTTCATCCGTCAGTATCCATGTGCTTCTGTCCAACTATTATATCATGTTCCCGTCTTTGAAAAGGGGTCAGTGGCATTAGCGCACTAGCGGTCCTTATCTTTAGAAGCTTCCTGGCCTCGTTATGCACCACAATGTGACCCTTAGATACTGGTCTGGAGTTCACCGTTGAGCAAGGCAGCGTTGTGAGTGTCTAAGTTAGTGCTGATGATGACGGCATTGTTAACCAGCTTACTCCTGTCGGCCCGGCTGTCGCTGCGCTCCATTTCATCCAAACCCGTCACCTTTTTCAGGCACAGAACATTCTGAAAGCTCTTCTTGAAGTTGTCTGATAGGAAAGCATACAGGATGGGGTTGGCGCAACTGTTGGCGTAACCCAGCACCACCACGAAATCGAAGGTACTCTTCATAGCAGAGGTGGGGTTGATGGAACTGGCAACTGAAGTAACATTGAAAATGTAGAACGGCAGCCAGCAGAGGATGAACACCACCACCACTATGGACACCATCCTCGTCACTTTACGCTCTGAGCGTTTGCGCTTCGTTGAACCCACTCGCACACTGGACGACTTCACCTGGAACACAGAAAAAGTTGTTGCATCTAATGTTAATCATATTTTTAAAAAAATTTGTAACATGAAGAAAATTGACCAAAAATATTCAGTAAAATGAAGAAAAATTATCAAAATATTCAGTAAAATTAAATTCAATTGTATTTATCAAGCCCCAAATCACAATAAAGTCATTTCACAGGGCTTTACAGAAAACACGGAAATAGATAAAAATGTCCCAGGCATCCCCTGTCCTTAGACCCTCCTTCTCGGCAAGAAAAAACTCCAAAACCCAGTGGGAAAAAGAAGAAATCTTGGGGAGAACCACAAAGAAGGACAGATCCACCCCCATGGACGGATAGACTACAGATTAGGGTTCCACAATAGGTGGCCCGTGGGCAATTTCCGGCCCACAAGAGGACACAAACTGGCCCACACCAACTTGTGAGCAAAAATTATTCTTTTTTTTAAATGTTGTGACAGTGCGACATTAGCGCACTGTCATCTCTGCACCGCATGTGTTTTTCTTTTTTTCTCATCCCTGTTTTTCTTTCTCTCATCTTTTTTTTTTTTTGAGTGTGTTAGGCACGGCTCTCCCGCGACATATGTTTCAACTGGATATTGTCATCTGGACCTCGCCTCACTACTCAGCCATTCCCCATGTGGTCCATGTCTGGAGGTGCACACCTACGCACACGCGCGCACACACACATAAATCTGCTGCAGAAGCGGACCCCTGTTATATACTTATAATTCACTTCATAGAACACAAGATTACAGACCAAACCATTGACTACAGGACACAGACATTCATTCATTGTTTTGGCTTTTTTCTTCTGTTTGTGTTTATGTTTGGAGGATAATTGGTGCTATTGTTTATATGTTGTTTGTTCCATGTAAATATTGTAGATTGTTAATTAAAGAATGTGGTAATTGGTATGCCCATGGGTGAGTACATAAAGGGGAGTTTTTCCCAGTAATGTGGGGGGTTGTCGTGTTGGAGTTGAGTTGGACTAAAACCTATTCTATTGTTTAATCTAACTATCTCACATTTTGACTGATCTGTGAAACTTGATCCAACTATCATTTAAGATTAGAGTTTTCTTTATGACTATACGTGGGGACATTGCATTAATTTTTATTCTTCATCACTAACTGAATCACTAGTTTTGTGCTGGAGGGGCACATTTTAGGAAAACATCCATCCTTTACGCACATTGTGTTGAAGAATGCATATCTTTTACACGTGTCTTGTTGGTGACAAAACACATTTTTTTACGGGTAAATGTCAGTCTCAACGCGTTAAGCATTGGCATAAAAATGGCTGGTGAGGGTTTTGCCATATAGGTGTTGACCCATTTGAGGTCCGAAGGTGAGACGGTTTGAATGCAAAAAAAAAGTTTCTATTGTGTCTGAATCCTGAGATATTACCACTGATGTGTTTTCACTGTTGACCTGATCTATAACCTTGACCTTCATTGCTCAAAACGTTTTGCGTAATCCTGCAGACAGACAGACAGATTTGAATTGAATAGCTCTCTGGCAGACCTCTCTTCATTCGAAAAGGGATGTCTGCCTTGGCGGAGGTAAATAGATGTTTATCTTAATGTGACATGTACCAGTATCTCACCTTAACAATAATGAGTAGGTAACACAGACAGATGACCACTAAAGGTAGAAAGAATCCAATGCAGAAGGTGTAAACGATAAAGGCAGTATAATAGACGTCCTGGGGCTCTGGCCACACCATGCCACATACAGGAACTTTGTTCAGACCACTGAAGATCAGAGTTGGGAGAATGACCAACAGTGACACCACCCACACTGTCACGTTAATCAGTTTGGCTACACAAGGTTTCCTCCATTTGGTGGATTTGATGGGGTGGACCACGGCCAGGTACCGGTCTATACTCATTACCATCAGGCAGAAGATACTGGTGAATTGGTTTAAAGAATCTGAAAAGACAAGAAGTAAAGTTAGTTAATATACTGGTCACATGACATTATAGAAACATTAACTGTCCCCCACCCCCACCCTCACTGCCCCACCCCAAAGGGGAGGCAGGGGCAGTTCACTGAAAACTCATTTGTTCCTGTTACCAAACAATTTCAGGAAGTGAGTGTTGCACATTTTTTTCTGTGTTGTTGTTTTCATGATCACTCACCTACAGTCATGATCACTCATCTACAGTCATGATCACTCATCTACAGTTATGATCACTCACCTACAGTAGTGGTCACTCACCTACAGTAGTGATCACTCACCTACAGTCATGATCACTCATCTACAGTTATGATCACTCACCTACAGTAGTGGTCACTCACCTACAGTAGTGATCACTCACCTATAGTCATGATCACTCATCTACAGTTATGATCACTCACCTACAGAAGTGATCACTCATCTACAGTTATGATCACTCATCTATAGGTATGATCACTCATCTACAGTTATGATCACTCATCTACAGTTATGAACACTCATGTACAGTTATGATCACTCACCTACAGTCGTGATCACTCACCTACAGTTGTGGTCCCTCACCTACAGTCATGATCACTCACCTACAGTTATGATCACTCACCTATAGTCATGATCACTCACCTACAGTCATTACTGACCTACAGTAGTGATCACTCACCTACCATTATGATCACTAATCTACAGTTATGATCACTCATCTACAGTTATGATCACTCATCTACCGTTATGATCATTCACCTACAGTCGTGATCCCTCACCTACAGTCGTGATCACTCACCTACAGTCATGATCACTCACCTATAGTCATGATCACTCACCTACAGTCATGATCACTCACCTACAGTAGTGATCACTCACCTACAGTAGTTATAACTAACCTACAGTAGTGATCACTCACCTACAGTAGTGATCACTCATCTACAGTCGTGATCCCTCACCTACAGTTGTGATCACTCACCTATAGTCATGATCACTCACCTACAGTCATTATTACTGACCTACAGTCAGTACTGATCACTCACCTACAGTCGTGATCACTCACCTACAGTAGTGATTACTCACCTATAGTCATGATCACTCACCTACAGTAATGATCACTCACCTACAGTAGTGATCACTCACCTACAGTAGTAATAACTAACCTACAGTAGTGATCACTCACCTACAGTAGTGATCACTCATTTACAGTAATTATCACTAACCTACAGTAGTGATCACTTACCTACAGTAGTGATCACTCACCTACAGTCATGATCACTCTACAGAATGCTTCTCCAAACGGCCAGTGCACTAAGGCCAGCTGTAGAGCGATGAAGGGCAGACTCATCATACACAGAACATCTGCCACTGCCAGGTTGAGGATGTAGATGTTGGTGACGGTCTTCATCTTAGCATAGCGCAGGATGACGTAGATGACCAGGGCATTCCCGCACACTCCCAAAGTGCACACCACAAAGTAGATGAAGGTGATGACCACCCAGCTGGTCTGGTCCTGGTGAGACTCATGGGTCTGGGTTACATTCAGGACCAAGTCTGACTGATTCCCCTGGAGGAAACTGTCGTACAGGAGGGGCTGAGGGATGGACACGTTGCGTGGAGTGGTAAGGAAGGGCCATGGTTCAACAGCCATGGCTGAGGGTATTAGGGGGGTAGTACAGAGGTAGTATGGGGGTCGTACGGGGGTAGTACGAGGGTAGTACAGGGGTAGTACAGGAGTAGTACGGGGGTAGTACAGGGGTAATACAGAGGTTGTATGGGGGTACTACAGGGGTAGTACTGGGGTAGTACGGGGGTGTGGAGGAGGATCAGGGACCAGGTGTGATCATTAACACAAATGTTGGGTATCAGGTTATATCATTCTAAAGCTATGTCCAGACCAGGTCCAAACAGGTTTAGTTTTGAAACCGTATCAAAAAGATATTATGTAAAAATGGAAATGTTTCAGTAAAAAATCTGCATTAGCACGAAGACGAAACTGTAAGACATGCCCCTATGAGCGCTGTAAGGCACTCCTATCCCTATGAGCACTATAAGCCACGCCCCTTTGAGCGCTGTAAGCAATTCCCACCCCTATGAGCACTGTAAGCCACGCCCCTATGAGTGCTGTAAGCAACGCCCACCCCTATGAGCACTGTAAGCCACGCCTCTATGAGCGCTGTAAGACACGCCCCTATGAGGGCTATAAGCCATACCCCTATGAGCACTGTAAACCACACCCACACACGCTGGACAGAAACAACAACAATAACACAAAGAACAAGATGGCAGCAGCAACAACTACATGAGGAAAGGAAACTGTGGTCTGGACCGACCAAGAAGTGGAGCTTCTGTTCAGAGTCACTCTGAACTACAAGGCCACGAAGTATGAGGAGTTATTCTGGTCATGTGGTCATGACATGGGTGTGAACACACGTTTTCCTCGCATAGACTCGTCCAGATGGGTGCAGAAATGGCAGCGTCTCCAGATCTTCCCACTCTGGGACCCATTTTCCACAGATATGGTTTTGGGGTGCCCATGACACCGGTCCCATTTAGATCAAAGACCAATCTGTCAAAGCACGTCAGTTCCACGCAGTTCCACGCAAATTAGTTTCTGTAGGGTTTGGGTCAAAATGTCACTGTGTAAGTAGAAGTTGTGTAGAATGGACGTAAAAAGAATCCAGGGTGTCAGATCCAGGGGGTGGGGGTTCAGGTCCAGGGGGTGGAAACATGATCCATCAGGGTTAGATCACTGGGGTGAGGGGTTAGGGTTAGGGTTACCAGCAGGACAGATCTGAAGAGAAAAACATGACAACATGAAAACCAATAGATTTCAGAGGGAAACCAGGCAGATGTCCTTTACAACACAACTATATATACATTTATGTATATATAGTTGTGTGTATATATATATATATATATATATATATATATATATATATATATATATACATATATATATATATATTAGAGCTGGGCAAAAAATCGATTTAGATTTAAAATCGAGTTTAATGGCAAAATCGATTAATATTTTAGGAAAATCGTGCAATCCGATCCCCTCCACACGCACTTTTTTTGTTCACAAAAAGAAAACCATGAACCAGGCTGCTTTCCGTAGTGTTTCAGCCCAGGCCCCGCCTATGACCCTTTTCTTCTGCAACATGGGGAGCAATATGGCCCCTCCAGTGAGGGAGACACGCTGACTCCTAAAAAGGTTCTAAAGGTTCAGTTGTGTTGAATTGTTTTGGGTTTTTAGGGTGTGATGAAGCCCAGGTACTGCCTGGTTGTCAGCTGTGTCTTCACACTGTTGTTGTTGACGGTAGCGGTACAACCACTGTGTTTACATCTGAAGAGAAAGCATCCAATGGGGGGGGGGCAGAACTGTTAGAAAAGCAGAGACTAGCGCTGACAGTACTTCTTCAAAATGTTCAACAAACACTGACTGAAAACTTTTCTCGCAGCACACCTTATGATAAACATGGAGCACGATGTGGAGCGATAACAGACACAATAACATCATATATCCAAAATATTGGTAACATGTTCAGGTTTATTGAAGTAGTTTGATTGATAATAAGGTTTTGTTTTATTTTGTCCTTACAAAGTAAAAATGTTACTAGTTTTATTTTTATCTTACTTTTGCACTACTACGTTTTTTACAATGTTTTTCATATAATATGAGTATTAATGTATATTGTTTTAGTTAAAATATTTTAAGCTTTCTTTTTTCCAACAAAATGTATCTTTTACACTATTTTTTTTGCACAGTTTTTCCTGTAACAGTGGTGGATATGTCTGGACTTACTACAGTTCATGTAGACAAAGTCTCAGGTTGCAGTTGCACCTTTTGCACAACTGATTTATTATTTACAATTATTTGTAGAAGTAATTTTGTTTTACGTTATTTAATTAAAAAAAAAACACGTTTCTAGTGTTTTCATTTTCATTTAGCCCATGTGTGAAAAAAATCGTATCGTGAATCGTGAATCGAGTTTTTTGGGAAAAAATCTGAGATTTTTTTAAAAGAGAAAATCGCCCAGCCCTAATATATATATATATATATATATATATATATGTATATATATATATATAAAACCCTCTCAAAACCCTCTAATCTAATCTAATCATGGTGATTAAAGTACATGACCTGTAAATTAAATATAGGAAAATAGATGATTTTCACTGGAAAAAAAATAAAAAATATACAGGATAATATAACATATTGTGATAAATCACTTAAAATTGATAAATATGGGCAAAAATCGACAAACATGCTTGGTTCATGTGTTGTTAATGATAGATTTTTATTGGGAAAAGTCACTTTTTATTGACTTTTCTCTGTTTTTGACTCAATAATCTTCAACTTTAATCTGACTTTAAATGAAATCTGCATCACAATTGCCAAACATAAGGCCAAATGTGGCCCACCAAAGGTTCTAATCTGGCCCCTGGGATGAAGGTGTGAAATGCAAATCCAAAATCCATCAGTGTTTTATCTCATAATTGACTTTTTATCTGATAACTTTGGCTTTTATCTCATACTTTTGACTTTTTGTCTGATAATTTTGACTTTTTATCTCATGTTTTTGACTTCACTTAATGCACCTCATAATGTGGAAAATACAGTCCTTATTTTTTTAAATAATTTTGAAATGCTTCATGTACCCCCTGCAGTACCTCCATATACCCTCAGGGGTACCTGTACCCCCATATGAGAACCACTGGTCTACGGGACTCCTATTGATTCATAAAATAAGGTCTTGAGCGAATGCGGAAAAGATGCATTGAAAAATAATATTCTGTTTTTATTTAACATAGGACATCCCATTCAAAACAATGTTGATCAATCCACCTGTCCTCTACACCCACCTGTCTGTCCAACTGTCCACCTATCTGTCCTCTACACCCACCTGTCTGTCCAACCGTCCACCTGTCTGTCCTCTACACCCACCTGTCTGTCCAACCATCCACCTGTCTGTCCTCTACACCCCCCTGTCTGTCCAACCATCCACCTGTCTGTCCTCTACACCCACCTGTCTGTCCAACTGTCCACCTGTCTGTCCTCTACACCCACCTGTCTGTCCAACCATCCACCTGTCTGTCCTCTACACCCACCTGTCTGTCCAACCATCCACCTATCTGTCCTCTACACCCACCTGTCTGTCCAACCATCCACCTGTCTGTCCTCTACACCCACCTGTCTGTCCAACCATCCACCTGTCTGTCCTCTACACCCACCTGTCTGTCCAACCATCCACCTATCTGTCCTCCACACCCACCTGTGTCTTCTTTTACGTATGCTGCTCCAGTCCAACTGTCTCCGTCCTCCACAGCTGTCGTTTGAATTGCTCTATCTTTCCCTCTCTCTGTGGGTTTTTTTCTTCTTTTTTTTCTTTAAAGTCCAAGGGTTTATCCAGGTTTATCAATGCAGAGGAGGATCACAGCCGGTGTGCGTGTACGAGTACTGAGTACTGACAACGAAAACAAGAGAGAGAAATAGAGAGGGGGGGGAGAGAGAGAGAGAGAGAGAGAGAGAGAGAGAGGGAGAGAGAGGGAGAGACACACATAGAGAGAGAGCGAGAGATGCACATGCAAAAATAAAAATATTTATGTAATTAACATGTTTCAACAGTTTCAACAGAACAACTTCAAACAAAATATCGGTTGAGTTTAATTACGTTAAAGTTTTTAATCAGATGAATCATGATGATGAATTAACCTGCATTAATTCACTAAATTTAACAGATTATTATTAGATTATTAAACATTATTAAACTATTTTGATCAGTAGATGAGTTGAGAGTGCTGATGAGCTGCTGGTTCAGCTGACATTAAGAGCGCTGATGAGTTCCTGGTTCAGCTGACAGTAAGAGCGCTGATGAGCTGCTGGTTGTAGAGCAGTGCAGATGTCATACATCCATGAGAACCTGCTCCTTCCCTCTTCACTCTTCTAAACACACTAACAGTAAAGTGCTGCTATTATTAACCATCTGTTTTTCTATCACACATTAATATCTATTTATACATTAACTGTGAAAAGAAGAATGGAACAGAACTGAACTGAACCAAACCAAACCAAACCGAACTGAACTGAACTGAACTGAACTGAACTGAACTGAACTGAACTGAAACTACTAGTATATGTTTTCATTCTGTGAATTTTTGGTAAATAGTCACATTTTACATGTAAACGGTCTGATTGTCTCCAAGGCTCCCATTACTACAACCTAAACCCCCAATACTACCCCTAAACCCCCAATACTACAACCTAAAAATGATAAAAGTATATACATTGTGTCTTCACTGACTGAACATTAAACATTAAACCATTCAAATGAACCAGACATGTTGGTCATTTTCATACCATTGGGTTTGTGTTACTTGTCACTTTCACCTTCAGTGGTGTTTGTTGACAGACGTTTGATGAAATATTGATCCAAAGACCAGACCCGGTTTTAGCTATGGGCAGGCTGGGCAACGGACCAGGGCGCAATCCTCTATGGGGTGCCAGCATATGACCGTCCTATTTTTTTCTCCTTTCCCTGTCTTTTTTTTTTTTTTTTTTGTCTTGCTTGCTTCGGCCCAGGCACCGCCCCTATGGCAAACCAAAGTGTTCACATAGCCATGCGTTGTGTTTATGATATTACGCATTACAGAAGGCGTTCTACCACGCGCACTGGCGTGCTTTCACGCATTACAGGGCGCGTTCTGGCATGCACAATGGCACACGTTCTAGCACGCGCGCTGTAACGCGTGAAAGCGCACCAGTGCGCGTGGTAGAACGCCTTCTGTAACCCGTGATATAATAAACACAACGCGTGGCTATGTGAACACTTTGGCTTGCCATACGCCCCAGCCGAGGGAGCGGGGATGAGAAAGGCACAAGTGTGTGTGTATGTGTGTGTGTGTGTGGGGGGGGGGCACAGCAGCCAATGAAATGAGACGAGTCATGAGGGGGGCCTGGGCAATCATCCTAATATAGCATTTCTGTTTAAAATGAAGTATATTTAAATTTTAATAAACACTGGCTATAGGAAAAAAATGTACCTGCCAGTTTTCTTAGTTTGTTTACGTCATGTCAATATTATTGGTGAATGTCAGTGATAGCATTAATAAACACTCAGACACCGTCGAACCAAGATGGAGAGAAAAAAGCCACCGGCTTTCAGTTCAGAAAAAGGAGAGAAGAGGAGGCAGAGAAGAGAGCAATAGATGTAGGTAGGCCTACATTACACAAAGTTACTTTGTAAACATGGCAAGTGTCGAGTGTGAATGTGATGATGACCCTGAAGATAATAAGGTCAACAAAAGGCAAAAATAAGCCCAAATCCTAAACAAATGTGCTCCAGACACAACTGGGGTATTTTAATAACCTATTGACCTGCTAACCAACAAATGCTTTAATAATACAACGTTACACTGTTACACATTAGACTAGTCTAGACTAGTCTAAGGGATCATTAACGTTACACATGATTATCTAACCTCCCCTGTGCCACATTAATAATATAAATAATACCACTATTACCATTGAAGGATTTTTTCTCCATCTTTTAATCATTTTTTCATTGCTGGTTAGTGGGCTGTAGAGATACTTGTGTGTTTCACAGGATTGCTAATAAACCCAAATGAATTGTTCATAACGGCCCCATATGGGGATTTGGTGCTATCTTTGGTCAGTTGGTGAGTCCACAAATAGGTTAAAGAAATGACACAGTGAGTCCATGGTTTAAGAAAGTTTATAAAGTGATTAACTAAAAAGTAAATAAATAAATGGGACGTGTGCTGTTAAATGTGTTGACTTTTTTAAATCTCCATATTCCTTCATATATATTTACTGACATATTTATTACAGGGATGTAATTGAGGATTTTGCATCAAAGAAGGTCAGAAAAGTCCAGTTTTAGATGGTATCTTTACAGCTGCTGCACTTTTACTGCTAGTTTTTTTGTTTGTTGTGGTGAACCCTAAGGGAAAAGCCAAAAGGAAAAGCGAAGTCATTTGCACTCATTTTATTATTACTTAATTATAGTTGTTAACATTGGTTTTGCTTTTTGAAAAGGTTTGTGCAATTTGCAATGTTATTATGTTTACATTTGTGTGCAATTTCAGAATATTTTATTTATTAATTTTTATCACAATTTTTACTTAGTATTTTTTAAATTGTAATTAAAAATAAGCATTGATATGTACTTTGGTGTTTGTCGTATAATCTGTCTTTGAAGGATATGGTTCCATGTGTGTGTGTGTGTGTGTGTGTGTGTGTGTGTGTGTGTGTGTGTGTGTGGTGGTGGTGGGGTTGGTGGGGGGGGTGCCGAAGACATGTCTCACCCAGGGTGCAAATCAGGCCAGTTCCGGCCCTGCCAAAGACAATTGACTTTGACCACATTTCATAATCTTCCTAAAATGCACAAGGCGTACGTCATGAAAGTGGACGATAGCACGACTCGTCAACATTTTTATTTTATTCCACAAATTAGGAAAGTTGATCAAATGTCTCCAGCATGTCTTTTATTGGTCCTGATGGAATGATGACTGAGATAAAACATTTAAATTATGAGATAAAAATTCAAAATTATGAGATAAAAACGTAAAATTATTAGATAAAAAGTCAAAATTCCAATTCACAAAACACAACCACAATAATATTTTAGACTTTTTATCTGATAATTTAGTTTGTGGTTTAAATGTCTAGGATTATTTACTGTGACATTGTCTGACAACAGAAATAATCTAGTATCAGACGATTGAATATTGAATTGACTTTAGTAGCAGAGTTGATGTGTCCTCTGTTGAGCTCTTAAAGTGTCTCTATAGTAACATGTGTGATGTCCCCACAGGCTCATGGAAATACTTTCCTTCCACAAAATTGACATATTGATCAGACAAAGTGTGTTAAAAGCGGAATGCACTGAGTCATGTGCTTCACTACTACAGTCTGATTAAAAACACACTTCTGTGGCTTATTTACCAAAAACCTTCATGTGCTTTGATTTTCACTAAATTAAAGATAAATTATTTTTCTGGACAAATGCACAGTCACAGTTTACAGACGTTAAATAATAATACACTTGTTAGTCCATTTGATCCTGAACACAGACTAAAAATGCTTAATACAATTCTAAAGTTTAGTCTTTCTCAAACCTCAAGATGTTGAGGTTCTGCTAAGATTTTTTTTATTTTTCATACATGTTGTCAGGGTCAGCGTTCGTCATAGTCAGACGAGGGGGTCGCCTAGGCAACCAGATGTCTTGGTGGTGCCAAGTCCCACAGAATTAGAATATTAAGACATTTTCTGGACTATAAGGTGAACTGAAAAGACTTTAATTTATTGACAGTGAAACTAATATATGGATTAAATCTGTTAGTGTTATCTGATAATTTAAACTTTTTTTCATAATTTTGACTTTTTTTCATAATTTTGACTTTTTATCTGATAATTTAGACTTTTTATCTGGTAATTTTGCCTTTTTATTCGTTATTTTGAGTTTTTTATCTCATAATTTAGAATTTTTATCTCATGATTTTGACTTCACTTAATGCGCCTTATAGTGTGGAAAATACGGTAGGTCGACTTATTTTTTAAAAGACTTGAAAAGCTTCACATACCCCCTGCAGTACCTCCACGTAACCCCAGCGGTCCGCGTACCCGCATTTGAGAACCACTGGTCTACTTGATTGGCAGATATTTGAGCAATTTAGCGACAAATTCTACTTTTAATGACAGTCAAGGTTCACCTGTAAATGTTCTCCCATCACAGGGTTACATATTCACCATTGTCATAGTTTAGAGTTACATTTATGAACCATATACCTTTACCCTAATATATATATATATATATATATATATATATATATATATATATATATATACACATAAATACATATATATAAATGAGTCTTTTTCATTTTCATGACAGTCTGCAGGTCAGCGGCTTTAAGTCCAGATATATTCTCTTCTTCCTTGAGTCTGTTTGCTCATACAAAATAAAATGCCATTACTATTGATTAAAAATAAATATTTACTTATGATTAATCCATATTAATTCACAGCAACCATGTGGCTAATCTGATTACCAATTGTAGTCATTTGACAACATTAGTTTATATCATAACACAGTAATGTCAGCCTAAAGAGGATGTAGAGTTAATTCATATGATTGAAAATGAAAAATAAACATTAGTTTTTGTCATATACTGAAGCAATGTCACATTTTGAAGTATTATTTGTATTCTTACTGCTGCATTATGAGGTGTGTGCTGAAGTTCATACATAAGAAGCAGCAGAATAATAAAGATCATGAGTATTATCATGTGTGCTCATGCTTACACATACCACATATACAGAATAAATAGAATGTTCCCTGTGGGGATGTTTGACCCAGTGTCCCCTGAAGTCTAATTAGGACCAACTCTTTACCTTATCACTGTGAGAGACTGGGCTCATCGTCGGATCCCAAGTACCTAAAAACAGAGGATTGATAACCCTGATGCTGTTGTGTACTGACCTATGACACGTTCATGTCTGGATCATTTCCACTGGGAACTTTAGAGTCTAACTTTGGCCTCCCTAAGATGCATATGCTAAAGAACTTTCAAACAAACTATTAAGAAGAACCATGTTTTATTACATAATGCAAAAAGGAGATAAACATTCCCACATATAGTTAAGTTGATATTTAGTGGTTAAGGTTTCACCAGTTTTATGCCCCAGTCACTCCAAAATTAGCCTCTTCACGGCAATATGACACCCCTTTCTATACTGCCCCCCTGTGGGTAAAGGATAAAAGGTCTAATCTACAGAATAAACACGGGTTGTTCATTCTGCTTCAGAAGCTCAGGTGGAGCAGTGACACTCAACTGTTCCATGTGTTAGAGTTAACATAATCCAATAGAATGTATAAATGTATCTGCAGATTATATATATATATATATATAGTAAACAATTTGTTTACAACTTTGTTTATTCTTCCAGTCTGTCACTAAAATCACTTCTCCTCCCTCAGATTTAAATTCGGATTGATTCATTACAAAAAAAGTGATCCAATATTAGTTTTTCTGCATATCATTTAACATCATTAACCGCAGTAATATGTCATTACCCAGTTCCCATTATCACAGCTCTGAGGACCTGATGAACACAGGTTAGGGTCAGGTTTAGGGACCTGATGAACACAGGGACATTGGAAATATTTTTAAATTTCACAATAAAAGTCCTCATACACTTTAAATGAATCATGAAATCTTTTTCAATCATGAAATTATAAACAATAGTTATCTAAAATATGAACTTACATCATTTTAAGTAAAAAAAAAACATATTTAAACTAAAGTAAACTGCATTTAGACTCCTACAGTATGGAAGATTTAACACATTTAATGTCTGAACAAAAGACTTCATAAAATAATTATAGAGAAGTCCATAAAAATTATGGTTTACTTTAGATGAATTAGATGGATTTTTGGCAGATGAATATAAACAGAAGAAAAAGAAGCTCTGGAACAAACAACACAGTTTGCACTAATACATTTACACAGGTGGAAGTAACTAAGTACAAGTACTTTCTTTACTGTAAGTTTAGGTATCTGTACTTGAGTATTTCTGTTTCTGGAAACTTTTTTATTTTACTCCCTACATTTTTGTGTAAATATATGTAATTTATACTCTTTACATTTATAGAAATATTTATATTTTTATAAATGTAATATTTATATAAATATAAAGTACAGATACCTAAAAAATCTACCTAAGTACAGTAAAGGAAGTATTTTTATTAAGTTACTTCCACCTCTGCCATCAACCCTTCAGAACCAGAACCAGAACCAGAATCAGAATTTATTTTACTTGTCAGGTGTAGATGTACATCTACAGTGAAATGTAAGCGACACTCCCCTTAAAACCATACAAATATGCAAATATACAACTACACAAATATACAAATATAATAACAAGATGAGAAAGACTAGAATAAGTAAAATATTAATAATATAGAGAAAAATATTAATTAATAATATAGCCTAGATGGAATATAAATATGTGCATGGATAAACATATGACTATATGCTATATACATCATATGTATTATATGTACATATGATTATATATTGAAGAATGTACATGTCATATACACAGTGAAGCAGTATAAGTATCACTGGGTAGATGAGTGTAGTTTCTTTCAGTTTCTTGGACAACCCGCTGTGCCTTCTGACCCATCGCCACCCCTTTTTCAGCCTTTCTGAATTTGATAATGTGTGGTAGAGTGTGAAATATCCATTTTATGTGTAAACATATTCAGATTCATTAACTGGTTGGTATTTATATAGTACAGTGGTACCTCTACATAAGAAATTAATTTTCGTACCGTGAATTTTTTGTAAATAGTCGCATTTTACATGTAAAATGCCTAATTCGTCCCAATACTACCCCTCAAACCATTTAAAAATAATAAAAACAAAACCTACCAATTTTGCATGAAATATGTATTAAAAGAAAATGTAGATTTAGATGTTAGCCCATCCAGGCTAACACCAGCTGTAGTTAGTGTAGATACAAACAACCCCCCACCCCCCTGTGAGAGCATGGCTTCTGTCTGTCCTGATTATTGTTCGCACATCCAAGCTAATGTGTGTGTCCGGGTCAGAAGACTTGATCGACATCTGGGTGAGAATGAGGATGCATCAGTCTGGTGGATCATCTTGAGTGTTTAAATCCTTCAGGTAGTCCACTTTGTTTTCCAGTGAGCGTACGTTGGCAAGCAGGACTGATGGAAGCGGCGGTCTGAACAGGTTAGTTCGTAGCTTAGCTGTAAATCCACTGCCACAGATGCACTTCTACTTCCTCTGGCTCCACCTCCCATGTCTCTGGAGGTGGTGCCTCTGTGGGGGGAGACTCCGCTATAGGATGCTGGATCTGACCGGCATAGCAGACCCTGGTTCTGTAGAATGGTCCACGTCTCCGGGCTTGAGGAGTCCAAGTTTTGACCAAATGTCCTTAAGCTGGTGATAGTCTGTGGGTCATAAACTCTTCTGCACCGTTGGGCTGAACTGTTGATACTAAAAGCACTGGTCTAGGTGGAGAAATGACTGTTAAAGTGTCTGTGTTACCATGGAGACACAGCAGCTGCTCTGTGATGAATGAGGGTCAAAGGTCACCAAAAGCATCATGGGTAGCTCCCTCATAGCCAATGGGATGTATTTACGTCCCATTTACGAGGCAGAAGCGCAGCTGTCGAGTTGATTTTATATCTAAGCTAAGAGCTAACCCTGTCCCTCGCAACTGCCTTCCTGCGCAACCACTGACAACAGTCCACAATGAGACGACAGCGTACCATGGGTGGGATGCGGTATTCAGCAAGAAACACACAGTTTTGTATAAATATGTAGGCGGTGCTATAGAGTCACTTATTTGAAATGTTGTGTGTTGAACAGTTGTACAACTGTGAGACTGACAACTGAGTTAAATTTCAGCCAAAATCGTGATTTTATGTCCGAACTACAGCTATTTTATCACAAGTACATTTCTTGGGAGCACTATAGAACAAAATCATAATGTCTTTAGCTAAATGGATGTAGAACTGGGAGATAGACGTCGGTGTCAAATTTCAGCCAAATCGGTGTTTGTATGTTGAAGCAATTTATGTAGTGGTAATTTTTCCCGAAAACTTCACAAATTTGCGACAGCGTAGCACAAAAACGATGCAAGTTTTCCAAAACATTTTGAAAACTTTTGATGTCCCACTTGTCTAGATTGTGTTCACTGATTTTGAGCTTGTTGGGCCCAACAGCCAAGGAGGAGTTTATTAGAATACAAAGACAGCAAAAACCCATGATTCAACATGTTTAAAATTTCAATCCAAGATGGCGGACTTCCAGTTGGTTTATGGGCGTGGCCATCAAATGTTTTTTGATTGTCTCCTCATGATGAACATGTCTACTGATTTTCATAGCTCTAACTTCACTTGGGCGTGATCTGCCCTAATACAATATATTTTGACTATTCAAGGGGGCGCTGTAGACACATTTCTTTACCGACTTTTACAAAACTATATATACTCACAATTTTTCACACTTCTGAAGTGTGTGCAAAATTTGGTGAAAATTTGGTGTGCATGTTCAGGGGGTCAAATTTGAGCTCGAGGGGCTGATGTCATTGTGATTACAGCAGACTCAATAGGCCTTGAGCTGGACGTTGTTCGCAGCGAAGGCCTAATAATGTGCACTGTGGTTTTTGGAGAAAATTTAAGTCTTTTAAGTGTGTCTTATAGTCCAGAAATGTTATTATAAAATGTCTTCAATTAAAGAAAACTTATTTTACCTATGATTCCTATGCTATTATGCTAATTAGCAGACTTAAAACTCATAATTCTGCTTGGTAAAAAAAATATCTGGAATCAGCACCCTCAAATTATGGGAAATAGCATGTTTACCCACTTTTACTGAAATTTGCTGCTCAACCGGTTTTCTGAAGAATTTGAAGATTTGTGCCCTGTCCAATTTGCTAACTTCATGCCAGAACAGTTAAGTTGCTTACACATGTATCATTTCCATCATATCGTTTGATGTTGCATTGCATGCTAGGAGGCGACTTAGCAGGTTGGAGAAGGGTGTGAAAGTGTCGTCTGAAGGTGTCAGAGAGGCAGGCGTAAAGGATGGGGTTAGCGCAACTCCAAGAGTACGACAGAAGGACAGCAACCTCAAACGCTCTGGTGAAGTCCTGCACCAGTCCGCTTTGGTACAGGGAGCAGAAGTTGAAGGTGTAAAATGGCAGCCAACACACCGCAAACACAACAACTACTGCCACCACCATTTTTGTTACCTGTCGCTCCAGGCAGTGGCTGTCGGGGTTCACCATCAGTCTTCTAAGTCGGTATCTCGTGGTGATCAGCAATGCCACATAGGAAGCTGTCATGACCATGAACGGACACGCAAACCCCATGATGAAGGTGTACGAGAGGATGCCAAGCCACCAAGCATCAGAAGCAACGTCCAGTATACACAGGCTCTGTTCTGCCGAGAAGTGCAGCGCCATTGGTAGAATTGTAAAAAGCGAGAAAAACCACAGAAGTGCGGAGATGATCTTAGCACAGCGCGGAGTTCTCCAACGGGCAAAGCGAAGTGGGTTGGACAAGGCCATGTAGCGGTCAACACTCATTACAGTTAAACAGAAGACACTGGTGAACTGGTTGATGCCGTCCAGAACCATCACCACTTTGCAGGCAATGTCACCAAACATCCAATCATTCTGGAAGTTCTGACTAGCAATGAAGGGGAGACCCACCATGAAAAGTCCATCGGCCAATGCCAGGTTGAAGATGTAAACGGTGGTGGATGATGACATTTTGTCAAGTTTTAAAATGGTCACAATAACTAAAGAGTTTCCAGCCAGGCCCATGATACAAACCACAAGATACAAGATCGCCATGGTGATGCTGAAGCCACTCATGTTGTTCTTGAAGTACAAGTGGTTGTCCACGTAGGTGTCATTGTCCTCCATGTTAGGAAACAAATGTTCCCAGGCTGCGCAGTAAAACACTAATGAAACAAAAAAAGTGAAGTTGGAGGTTAAGTGGTTGAGTTTAGATTCGTATACACACATATGCCCTATTCACACAGGATCGGTATGTTCTCTGGATCACTGGTGGATCAGTATTTTCTGTGGATCACTGGTGGATCAGTGGTGGATCAATATGATGTGTGGATCACTGGTGGATCAGCATTATCTGTAAATCACTGGTGGATCAGTATGATCTGTGGAACAGTGGTGGATCAGTATGATCTGTGGATCACTGGTGGATCAATATTATCTGTGGATCACTGGTGGATCAATATTATCTGTGGATCACTGGTGGATCAGTTTGATCTGTGGAACTGTGGTGGATCAGTATGATCTGTGGATAACTAGTGGATCCATATTATCTGTGAATCCGTATTATCTGTGGATCACTGGTGGATCAGTATTATCTGTGGATCACTGGTAGATCAGTATGATCTGTGTATAAACAAAAGTCTATAATTCACTCAGACATTATGAGCAGATATGTGGTACTTTCACAACATCCCATTTGGTCTCAGTACCGTAATAAGGTAGAATGAAAACAAAATACTGTATTTTCTGCATTATAAGGCACACTGTCAATGAATGTTTTTTTGTTTTTGTTTTTTAATTTTTCATATATAAGGCGCATTAAGTGAAGTCAAAATTATGAAATAAAAGCCAAAGTCATGAATTAAAATCAAAATCAATATAGATAAATAGTCTAAATTATCAGATAAAAAGTCAAAATTCCCAGTCACTAAGTACAAGCAGAATTAATTAGGTCCACTGTGGTTTTTGGAGAAAATTAAATTATTTAAAATGCCTGTTATAGTCTGGAAATACAGTATGAATAAGAATAGCAATGTATCCACAAAGGGGGAAAATGTCATTGATAGGTATGCAGTCGGTAAATTTACTCCACGCCTTCAAAATAAGAGCATGGTCAGTGCAGATGAAAACAGTATCCATATTCCAATGGAAGTGAATGGAAAGTTTTTTCCCTCTGGAAAACCAGCGACAACAGATTAGCGTACATGTGGGCGTGGCCTGACCACGTGGGCATGGCCTGACCATATCTTCATTTGACCACATGCTGACACACATTTTCAGTCACTGCCTCCATTATTCACTCCAGAAAAAAACAAGAGGCACTCATACTCGTCGTGTCCCGCTTCATCTGGGTCCGGGTCACGGGGTCAGCAGCCTCAGCAAAGTAGCCCAGACTTCCCTCACCCCAGCTTCCTCATCCAGCTCCTCCAGGGGAATCCCGAGGCGTTCCCAGGCCAGCCGAGAAATATAATCCCTTTAGCGTGTCCTGGGTCGACCCCGAGGTCTCCTCCCGGATGGACATGCCCAGAACACCTCCTCAGGCGTCCAGGAGGCATCCTCACAAGGTGCCCGAGCCACCTCAACTGGCTCCTCTTGACTTTGAGGAGCAGCGGCTCTACTCAGAGTCCCTCCTGGATGTCCGAGCTTGTCCCCCTATCTCTAAGGCTGAGCCCGGCCACCCTGTAAAGGAAACTCATTTCGGCCACTTGTACCCATGGCCTCATTCTTTTGGTCATGACCCAAAGCTCATGATCATAGGTGAGAGTCATAACATAGATCGACTGGTAAATTGAGAGCTTCGCCTTCTGGCTTAGCTCCTTCTTCACCAAAACGGAAAAGCTTAACACCCGCATTACTGCGGATGCTGCACCAATCCGCCTGTCGACCTCCCGCTCCATCCTTCTGTCACTCATGACTAAGATCCCAAGGTACTTGAACTCCTCCACCTGAGGCAGGACCTTCCCCCCGACCTGGAGAGGGCACTCTACCCTTTTCTGGCTGAGGACTATGGCTTCAGACTTGGAGGTGCTGATCTTCATCCCAGCCGTTTCACACTCAGTTGCAAACAGCTTCAATGAGAGCTGGAGGCTGCTGCTCAATGGGGCTAAGAGGACCACATCATCTGCAAAAAGCAGAGACGAGATCCTCCCACCGCCGAACTCGACCCCCTCCCCCCACCCGGTTACGTCTAGAAATTCTGTTCATAAAACTTATGAATAGAATCGGTGACAAAGGGCATCCCTGGCGGAGTCCAACCCTCACTGGAAAATGGTCCGACTTATTACCGGCTATGTGGACCAGACTCTTGCTCCTTCGGTACAGGGACTGAATGGGCCCCCAATAGGAGACCATCCACCCCATACTCCTGGAGTACCCCCCACAGGATCCCTCTGGGGACACGGTCGTAAGCATTTTCCAAATCCACAAAACACATGTGGACTGGTTGGGCAAACTCCCATGCCCCCTCCAGCACCGAAGCAAGGGTAAAAAGCTGGTCCACTGTTCCACGTCTGGGACGAAAACCACATTGCTCCTCCTCGATCTGAGGTTCAACCACCAATCATACCCTCTTTTCCAGCACCCTGGAGTAAACCTTACCAGGGAGGCTGAGGAGTGTGATCCCACAATAGCTGGAGCACACCCTCTGGTCCCCCTTCTTAAAAATGGGAACCACCACCCCGGTCTGCCACTCCAGTGGCACTGCCCCCGATGTCCATGCAATGTTGTAGAGACGTGTCAACCAAAACATCCCCACAACATCCAGAGCCTTGAGATACCCAGGGCGAATTTCGTCGATCCCCAGGGCTCCGCCACCGCAGAGTGATCTCACTACCTCGGCAACTTCTGCCCCCAAGATCAGTCCACCCTTCCCCGGGTCACCCAGCTCTGATTCCATCCCGGAATGCATGTTGGTGGGATTGAGGAGCTCCGCAAAGTATTCCTTCCACCATCCAACTACAATCTCAGTTGAAGTCAACAACTCCCCACCCGCACTGTAAACAGTTGGTGCCCCCCCCCCCGAGGTGCCGGACGGTTTGCCAGAACCTCTTTGGAGCCAATTGGTAGTCTTCCTCCATGGTCTCACTCTTCCTCCATGGCCTTCCTCTATGACCTTCCTCCATGGCCTCACTCAAAAACAAGACGCGCACAATTTAATTTTATTTTGTAGACAAAAATTTTGAGTAAATATTTTCATCAACGAACCTTTTTCATGTGACAAAAACCAGACAAGACTGAACAGAAATGTTGGTCCTGCAAAGATAATTCTAATTAAATATATAATTAATATAGAGGACAAATAAAACCAGATAAAATGTGGCTTAAGAAATAAAAACAACATTGATCCTTAACCCAGTGATCTATAGATAATATTGATCCTTAATCCAGTGATCTATAGATAATATTAATCCTGTACCAGTAGGTCATAATAGTCACCTCTTGTGTCTAATAAGTTTTAACAAACTCACAGTTGGAAGTGTCTCCAAACTTCAGAAAGTCTTTAACTCTGTCCACACAGTTCCATTGAAATAAAAATGAAAATAATCCAAGTGTATTTTCCTCTGTGGTGAAGACGGTACACCTCTGTGGGATTTTCACCAGTGTCCTGTGTCTCTCACACACTCTCACACATTCACACTAACAGTGTAGAGTCAGTCGACTCTTCTTCTTATATCTGTACTCCACAGTGTGTAACCATCCACCACCCCCCCGTCCATCAGCCTCCAGAGTCTGTGACAGACTCCAGCTGGACCCCCCCCCCCCCGAAGCTCATCTGCCGTTAATGCTGTTTCCATGGTAAGCCCCCCAAACCCCATCTGCTACAATACTTCTGTTTTCATAACTTTTACACCTCATCTTTCTTTTTCCTCCTCACTCTGTTTACTCTACCCACACCACCTCTACTCTACCCCCACCTACCCCCACCACCTCTACCCTACCCCCACCACCTCTACTCTACCCCCATCTACCCACACCACCTCTACTCTACCCCCACCACCTCTACTCTACCCCCATCTACCCACACCACCTCTACTCTACCCCCACCTACCCACACCACCTCTACTATACCCCCACCTACCCCCATCACCTCTACTCTACCCCCACCTACCCCCACCACCTCTACCCTACCCCCACCACCTCTACTCTACCCCCATCTACCCACACCACCTCTACTCTACCCCCACCACCTCTACTCTACCCCCATCTACCCACACCACCTCTACTCTACCCCCACCTACCCACACCACCTCTACTATACCCCCACCTACCCCCATCACCTCTACTCTACCCCAACCTACCCCCACCAACTCTACCCCACCCCCACCACCTCTACTCTAACCCAACCACCTCTACCCTACCCCCACCACCTGTGCCCTACCCCCACACCTCTACCCTACCCCCACTACATCTACTCTGACTGTGTTCTTTCATGGTGGTGTTAGGCTGTGTGTGTGTGTGTGTGTTCTATTACACCAGGTCTAGTGGACCAGACATGTTCTATGTAATATAAATGTGTAGGGGTGTTGTAAGCTGTAATATAAATGTGTAGGGGGGGGCGTATGCTGTAATATCAATGTGCAGGGGGGACATATGCTGTAATATAAATGTATAGGGGGGTATATGCTGTAATATAAATGTGCAGGGGGGGCGTATGCTGTAATATATATGTGTATGGGGCGTATGCCATAATATAAATGTGTAGGGGGGGCGTATGCTGTAATATAAATGTGTAGGGGGTATATGCTGTAATATAAATGTGTAGAGGGGGCGTATGCTGTAATATAAATGTGTATGGGGCGTATGCCATAATATAAATGTGTAGGGGGGGCGTATGCTGTAATATAAATGTATAGGGGGGTATATGCTGTAGTATAAATGTGCAGGGGGGGCGTATGCTGTAATATATATGTGTAGGGGGGTATATGCTGTAATATAAATGTGTAGAGGGGGCGTATGCTGTAATATAAATGTGTAGGGGGTATATGCTGTAATAAAAATGCGTAGGGGGCGCATGCTGTAATATAAATGTGTAGGGGGGGGCGTATGCTGCAATATAAATGTGTAGGGGGTATATGCTGTAATATAAATGTGTAAGGGGGTGTATGCTGTAATATAAATGTGTAGGGGGCGTGTGTGCCATAATATAAATGTGTAGGGGGGTGTATGCTGTAACATAAATGTGTAGGGGGGGGACGTATGCTGTAATATAAATGTGTAGGGGGAGGTGTATGCTGTAATATAAATGTGTAGAGGAGTATATGCTGTAATATAAATGTGTAGGGGGGGCGTATGCTGTAATATAAATGTGTAGGGGGGCGTATGCTGTAATATAAATGTGTAGAGGAGTATACGCTGTAATATAAATGTGTAGAGGAGTATATGCTGTAATATAAATGTGTAGGGGGGGCGTATGCTGTAATATAAATGTGTAGGGGGGCGTATGCTGTAATATAAATGTGTAGAGGAGTATATGCTGTAATATAAATGTGTAGGGGGGGCGTATGCTGTAATATAAATGTGTAGGGGGGTGTATGCTGTAATATAAATGTGTATCAATTCAATTTCAATTTTCAATTTTATTTATAAAGCCCTAAATCACAACAAAGTCGTCTCAGAGGGCTTTACAAAAACACAATCAACTACAGAAATACACAATACAAAAAGAAGAAATCTTGAGGAGAACCACATTGAAGGACAGATCCACTCCCATGGACGGACAGGCTATAGATGAACGTCCATGTATAAATGCAGGAGGGGGGGGCTGGTCCAGACAGGCAGGGGCGGTGGTCCAGGGTCACAGGTCGGCACAGGCGAGATACTGCAGATCCTGTCGTCCATGGCTCCCACGCAGACACTGTCAGGAGAGCCACCACTCCCCCCAGGGGGGGACGGGGGGAGAGGGGACACCAGGTGACTAGTCATGAACAGACTTGGTATGAAAGATAGGTTATAAAAATGACAGAAACAGGTGTGAGAGAGAGAAAGAGAAGAAAGAACTCAGTGTCTGTACTTCCCCCAGCATTCTAACTCCTAGGGCAGCCTAGACTGAACTGTGACTCATACATCATGTATACATGATATATGAGTCACATCATTTTTAACTAACCTGACCATAGTCTTTCTCAAACAGGAATGTTTTAAGCCTAATTTTAAATGTAGAGACTGTTTCTGTGTCTTTAATATTAAAGGGAAGATGATTCCATCAGACAGTAACCATGGTAACTAAAGCCTCTAGCTCCATCAGACAGTAACCATGGTAACTAAAGGCTCTAGCTCCATCAGACAGTAACCATGGTAACTAAAGGCTCTAGCTCCATCAGACAGTAACCATGGTAACTAAAGGCTCTAGCTCCATCAGACAGTAACCATGGTAACTAAAGGCTCTAGCTCCATCAGACAGTAACCATGGTAACTAAAGGCTCTAGCTCCATCAGACAGTAACCATGGTAACTAAAGGCTCTAGCTCCATCAGACAGTAACCATGGTAACAAAAGGCCCTAGCTCCATCAGACAGTAACCATGGTAACAAAAGGCTCTAGCTCCATCAGACAGTAACCATGGTAACTAAAGGCTCTAGCTCCATCAGACAGTAACCATGGTAACTAAAGGCTCTAGCTCCATCAGACAGTAACCATGGTAACTAAAGGCTCTAGCTCCTACTGTACTTTTACAAACCCTAGGAACTTTCAATAAACCTGCATTCTGAGAACGAAGGGTTCTATTGGGTTGGTACGGAACCAGATCATCTTTAAGATAAGAGGGGCCCATACCATTAACCCCTGACCTCTGACCCCTAACCTTAACCCATACCATTAATGGTTTTATATGTAAGGAGGATGATTTTAAATTTAATTCTAAACTCAACTGGTAGCCAGTGAAGGGTTTGGAGCACAGGGGTGATAGGGTTAGGGGTCAGGGGTCAGGGTTTGGAGCACAGGGGCAATAGGGTTAGGGGTCAGGGTTTGGAGCACAGGGGTGATAGGTTAAGGGGTCAGGGGTCAGGGTTTGGAGCACAGGGGTGATGTGTTCTCTTCTATTAGATCCTGTTAATAATCTTGCTGCTGCATTTTGAACCAGTTGAAGCTTTTTAGGGAATATTTAGGACATGCTACAAGTAAGGAGTTACAATAATCTAATCGTGATGTAACAAATGCATGAATTAATTTTTCTGCAGTCGTTTTAGACAGAATATTCCTAATTTTGGCTAATGTTGCGCAGGTGAAAGAAGGCTGTTCTGCATGTTTGGTTAATGTGCCCTGACCTCTGACCCCTGACCCATTGAATGAAAGATCTTGATCAAATACAACTCCTAAATTTTTAACTGTGGCACTGGGTGTTCCACTTAAGTTGTCCAGAGTAACTATCTGGTCAGTTAGGGAGTCTCTCGCATTTTTAGGACCAATTATAACGACTTCAGTTTTTTCAGGGTTCAATAAAAGATAATTGTCACTCATCCAAGTCTTTATGTCTTGGACACATGTACTTAGTTTATCTATTTGTCTGGTCTGATCAGGTTTAATCGATAAATATAGCTGTGTGTCATCCGCATAACAATGAAAATTAATGCCATGATTTCTAATGATGTTACCTAAAGGGAGCATATATAGTGTAAACAAAATAGGCCCAAGGACTGACCCTTGAGGCACGCCATAACTAACTCTGGAGGACTGCGATGATTGTTGATTAACTTTAACAAATTGGTATGGATTAGATAAATATGATTTAAAGCAGCAGAGGGCTGCTCCTCTAATACCTATATCACATTCTAATCTGTGCACTAAGATACTAACTAACTAACTAACTAACTAACTCATTAAAAAGTCATCTGAGAGTTTGGGATTATGGGTAAAAACAATCAGGTCACTAATGTCAACACCAAATGTTAAGACAATGACATTGACTTTTAGTTATTGCTTTTGTTGTGTTTATTTATGAATGTTACTTCTTAATGGTTTAACTTTTTCTACAAATGATAAATATTTTAATATCGTATTTGTATATTGTGGAATGTTACTTGTAGGATGTATGTTAGATATTTACAATAAATTGATGGTTTGACTTGTCATGTTTCCAAACAGTTGAATTTTGTCAGATCTCCTCTGGTAAATTAAATATTAGTCTGTTTTTGAATGATTTTTGTTATTTTAATAATTCTATGTGCACATCTTGGGTTATCTGTGTTGTGTTTTATTTCCCATATATGCATTATTGATATCAAATTATACTTATTTTAATGTACAATTATATTAAATACATAAATGATAGTCATCATCATAGTTTAAGTGAACAATATGGACAAAATGTTTCACTAAAGTTTTTTTTATTGTTCTTTGAAGATGTTGGGATATTCGTATTAAAACAGTTATAAACTTATTATTTTACCTTCCACAAATCTGTAACCGATTTAAGTTGATAGAGAATATTCAGAGCTTTCATTTGGTTTAATACAAGATATAGTTTAAGTTTTCTGTCTTGACATATTAGCTGAAAAAAAACACCTCATTGACTTTTTGATTTGGCATAAGGCATGTGTGTGTCAAATTTGGTTTGACTATGTGGGGGAAAAAATCAGTCCCTTTCAAATGTATGTGAGAACAGATGGGTCAGACTTATAACACACTTTTGTTTTACGTGTGTTTACACACTTTTAAAAAGACACCAAATTTACTAACCCCCTTGTATTTCTTTATTCATTCATTTTATTTTTTATTATTTGTATTCTTTTCATTTCCTCATTGACATTTCAATTGCATTATTTTCAGTTCAGTTCAATTTATTTCCAGCATAAAATCATCAAAAGTTCAATAAAAATGTTCAACAAACAGTCTTTCTTGCACTGGAAAAGGAGTGTGAAGTATATAGTACAAATATTTCTATAAATCTAAAGAGTATAAAGTACAAACATTTCTATAACTGTAAAGAGTATAAAGTACAAATATTTATACAACAATGTAGGGAGTAAAAGTAAAAAGGTGTCAGAAAAATAAACACTCAAGTAAAGTACAGATACCTAAAAAGTAAAGGATGTACTTCTACTGAATTACTTCCACTTCAGTTTATTTTATTTGTTTTATTTAAATGTTCTTAGGAGGTAAAATATGCTTCATGTAAAAGTTCTTTAATATTGTTTATTTCAACAATAATAAAAACAAATAAAAAATAATTCAGTCAAAGGTTCACAACAAACCATCTTTCCACACTTAAGTATCAGACTCGTTTCCCTGATGAACGGAACGCGACTGTGCAAACCGTAGGTGGAATCCTGGAAAAGTCCCGCCTTAAGCGCTAGGATTGGAGAGTTAGCCTGTCAATCAAACTAGCTCCCCTGCCTTCTTTCTTGATTCGAAAAATTCATTCTTAACAGCCTGCGACAGCCACAGTGGAATGAGTTCGCCTTCGTTGCGTGGTTTAAGTCCATATTAGATTACGTACAGGTACTACTGAGAAAATGAAGAATATTGTGTAAAAGTTTTTTTATTCAGGTAACTCAACATAAAAGGTGAAACCAATACATTTATAGACTCATGACATGCAAAGTGACATATATCAAGCATTTATTTGTTGTAATTTTGCTGATTATGATTTACATCTTATTAAAACTTCTAACTCAAAAACTAAAAAAATTTGAGTTTTGCTTGAAAGTGAGTTTTCTGAAGGTGTTCATCCTAATCAGCAAAATCAAAACAAATTAAAGCTTGCAATATATTGATTTGCATATTATTTGTCTATATAATAAGTACATTCCACCGTACAGAAATGCAAGCACCTTTTCAGGATATTCCAATTGTCCAGTATGTCTCTGAAACAGCTCAGCCAATCAGAAGCAGAGTTTGGTCAACTTTCCCAGATTCCACCTACGATTTGCACAGTCACGAATGGCACGTCCGCAGTACAACCCTTGATTCAGCCAATCGCTAAAAGAGGCGGGGTTAATTCGTCATAGACACGTGTCCCCGGAAGTAGGAAGTAGGAAGTAAATAGTGCAGAGTCGAAGTGCCACAAGAAGCAAGTAAGTAAATCTGTCAATTCTGTGGAATATTAGTGAAAAAGATAAAATATGGTTACAAGAAAAGTGTGTCGGTGAGTGTGAGGTGTCGAATTTAACATTACGGACTGTTTTTGTCAAACAAATAGGTCAAATGAGAGCAGTAAGACTGATGGTTTAGCCGGTTAGTTAGTTTGCAGGTGAATCACATCTGATAAATGACAGAATAATGTTCCATATGTATGAATATGTTCTTTAGAGGAATCATTATCAGTCCACTGGACTGAACACATCAGATGAATGAGATAAAGTTAAAGAAAGACATTTTTAAAATCATAAACATTTTTACTGTGGCAGAGTTTGGTCCTTCTGTAAAACTGTTGATCAAACACTGGATAATTTATTTTTTGGGTGTTTTTGGTCTAATGTCAATAATTGGATAAATAATCGCTAAACATGAATGGTGTACCATCTTTTGAATGACATCATATCATTTTTTACATGGAT
Source organism: Siphamia tubifer (assembly GCA_020466265.1). Lineage (NCBI taxonomy): Eukaryota > Metazoa > Chordata > Actinopteri > Kurtiformes > Apogonidae > Siphamia > Siphamia tubifer. The sequence goes on along the minus strand of CM035801.1, from coordinate 41,700,375 downwards.
GATTTGGAAATTTCTTAATCAGACATTATTAATATCATTATAATTCTGTTGAACTATCATATTCACTAAACTGTAAAAGCCCTCTTCCCCTGGTTTTATTACTTTAAGATATTTTTTCATGTCTCAAAAAATTGGAAATAAACAGAATTCCAAGAAAAAAAAGAAAGGATATTGGACAACATTTATTATATACATGTATAGATACTTTTGTATCTCTGCTCTGTAATGTTAATTTAAAATTTCTAATGTAAACCTTATTTACATGTTGTTTAATATTGTGTTTTAGTTGTTAGCCTAGCTTAGCCTAGCCTAGCAGTGCTATCTCTATTCATTCCATGTATGGGTCTAGTGGTGCTTCATAGTCAGAGGAGGCGGGGCCAAAAGGTTGTCTTTTAAATCCTCTGTATGCAATAGGACGGTACTACAACCAATCAGCGTAATCTTTAGGATGACGTAGTTAGAGCGCCTGAAAGTTAACGGAGGAGTCTGGAGAAAATTAGGAATGACTAAACAAAATGGTGGATTATGGAGCTGAACGACTGTTGTCGCTTCTGTCAAAATAATTTAAAGGTTGTTGTTTTCTCACAAATCTACACCTGTTGTTGTTCTTCTTCTTTGGTTGTTTACACTTGTTTTTCTACCAATTGTTGCAGTGTCACTTTGTTAGGCCGCCCTCTGACCCTATACTTCACTGTGATTGGTCGACCAGTTTCTGGGAAATCTAGACAAAAGTTACATTGAGTGAAACTAGACTACTACGATAGAACATTAGATTTACTGATGCTAGGAGGAGCTAGTGTGGCTAGGCTACTACGATAGAACATTAGATTTACTGAAGCTAGGAGGAGCTAGTGTGGCTAGGCTACTACGATAGAACATTAGATTTACTGATGCTAGGAGGAGCTAGTGTGGCTAGGCTACTACGATAGAACATTAGAGTTACTGACGCTAGGAGGAGCTAGTGTGGCTAGGCTACTACGATAGAACATTAGATTTACTGAAGCTAGGAGGAGCTAGTGTGGCTAGGCTACTACGATAGAACATTAGATTTACTGATGCTAGGAGGAGCTAGTGTGGCTAGGCTACTATGGTAGAACAATAGATTTACTGAAGCTAGGAGGAGCTATTGTGGCTAGGTTACTATGATAGAACATTAGATTTTCTGATGCTAGGAGGAGCTAGCACGGCGAGGCTACAACAGTAGAACATTACATTTACGGATGCTAGGAGGAGCTAGCGCTGCTAGGATAGTGCGGTAGAACTGATGCTAGGAGGAGCTAGTGCTGCTGGGCTACTATGGTAGAACATTAGATTTACTGACGCTAAGAGGAGCTAGCGCTGCTAGGCTACTATGGTAGAACATTAGATTTACTGATGCTAAGAGGAGCTAGCACTGCTAGGCTACTATGGTAGAACTGACACTAGGAGGAGCTAGCGCTGCTAGGCTTCTATGGTAAAACATTAGATTTTCTTATGCTTGGAGGAGCTAGTGCTGCTAGGTGACTACGGTAGCATTAGATTTACTGACACTAGGAGGAGCTAGCACTGCTACGCTACTACAGTAGAACATTAGATTTACTTATGCTAGGAGGAGCTAGCGCTGCTAAGCTACTATGATATAACATTAGATTTACTGACATTAGGAGGAGCTAGTGCTGCAAGGATACTACGGTAGAACATTAGAATTAGTGACGCTTGGAGAAGCTAGCACTGCTAGGCTACTATGGTGGAACATTAGATTTACTGATGCTAGGAGGAGCTAGCGCTGCTAGGCTATTACCATGGAACATTAGATGTACTGATGCTAGGAGGAACTAGCACAGCTAGGCCACTATGGTAGAATGGATGCTAGGAGGAGCTAGCGCTCCTAGGCTACTACAGTAGAACGGATGCTAGGAGGAGCTAATGCTGCTACGCTAACTTATTCCCTTTGTTTCTTTCTCCTTTTTTGTTTCTTTTCTATTTACCTCTTTTTCCTTCACATGTCAGTAAAATATAGCAGGGAAAAAAAGATCATATTGGTCAGCGCCACAGGCTGTTATTGATACAAGTAAAACATAAATATGATCCGGCTGATATATCGATCTCTCCAAGTAAAGACTAAATGTGAATGTGTCACAGATTAATTTTATTTTAGTTTATTTTAAGGCACCTTCACTTCATTGTATGTAAATAAAAACCCTAACAATCATCATCCATTCTGTCCCATCAGGTTTTACCACTAGATTAAACCTTGAACAAACTGTATTAGAAGATTATCTGCTCAGGTGTTTAAACAAAGTCAAAGGGTGTAACTGGTGAATATTTAGACTCCAGTTTATTCTGTTTACAGTATTTGACTCCACACATCTATTACACATAATACTTAATAATAAAATGGATTTAAACATCCATATCTGTCATTAGGTCTGACCTAAATGAAGGTTATTTTCTGATTACGTTGTGTGCTTAAGCAAATCTATTCAGTTTCTTAGATGTCTGATCTTTTATTTTGCCTAAATGTGTCTGAAAAAAAGGAAGACATTGAAAGGTGAGAGGTCAACCAAAGCTAAAACAACACAACTCAAATCTTATTTAAAATTAAAACCCAAACAAAAGTTTGTGCGAAGGTTTTATGTCTAATCCATCTAAAAAGATTTATCCTTAAAGATCAACATTCAGGCGTTTTAAAATGTATATGTCTTTGTTTGTTCCTAGTTTAATTCATTATCATTAACAGTTAAACAGAACGGATCAGTTAATATGTGCTGCAGATGTTTTACAGTATGTGTGTTCTTCTGATTATAATAATGATTAATAACAGGGAAAAGACAAAGAGTGAAAATTTAAGACATTCAGAATGTCTATCAGTTTAGGATTTTGAACATGGACTGTGAACTGGAACACATCCAACAACTATTTGACCTTTGACCCTGCAGGTTTTGTTTTGGGCTCTTAAAATAATTCAGTTCAGATGTTTTTTGCCACTTAGTCAGAGGTGGAAAGTAACTCAGTAAAAATACTTCCTTTACTGTAGATTTTATTTTTTAGGTATCTGTACTTTAGTTGAGCATTTATTTTTCTGAAATCATATTATTATTCCCGAGATTTGTCCATATATATATATATATATATATATATATATATATATATATATATATATATATATATATATATATATATATATATATATATATATGTGTGTGTGTGTGTGTCTATAAGTACACACATATCGGCATCGGTCGATTCGCGTGTGGTTCTGCCGTCTGCCATCTGGAGGTGAAGTTCATTCCCTGGTTTGTAATGATCTCTTCCGGTACACCAACCCTGGAAAATAGTTGGACAAGACACTGCAACACAGCAGGGACCTTGCGCAGTGGAAGTGCTTCAGGGAACTGTGTTGCATTGTCACAGACCACAAGTATATACTGGTGTCCCCTACTGCTTTGCACTAGCGGGCCCACAAAGTCCAAAGCCATGCGTCGGAAAGGGGTGGATATGATCAGCAGTGGTTGGAGATACTGTATGTGCGGTGTGATTGGCGAAGATAGCAGGTTTTCTGACAAGTAGGACAGATTTTACAGAAAGTTTGAACATCTATATACATGGAGGGCCAATAAAACTTGGAAGCTATGTGTAAGAAAGTTTTGTTTCGTCCAAGATGACTAACCCAATGCACTGTGTTTGCCAGGTGCAAGATCATTCGTCGGCATGTTTCAGGGACCACCAGATGCTTGACCCCATTAGTAACCACATACAGAATATTGCAATCAACCCCACAACATTCCTTCATTCACTCTTTAGCATCTGTAAAACTCCAACTGCTTTAGCAAACAATGGTTTTAGAGTCACATCCTCCCTTTGCAGAGCAGCAATGTCCTCTGTGCTTTTTCAGTTATTTTGTACAGTCTAGGTCTTTAGAGTTCAGCGCCTTTTCAAACCAGCGCTGATGGCGAGACTTCCTCTGTCCCTTTGTGTCTCACTCGAACAATGTGCTGTCTCAGGTCGAACAGAGGTGCAGTTCCCTTTCCCACATTAAGTCTGATGTCACCCCTGCCCTGGCCTGGCCACGGGTGATCACTCCACCTGATGAATTCACACAGTCACTGTCGTTGGTCTCCCCCTCTGACACCAAGTCTAGTAGCACTGGTAGGTCCCACCCCAGTAGTGCAGGTACAGGTAGGTGATCAACAACCCCCACAGTCAACAAATAGGGTTGTTCATCTACCACCATGATCAGGTCAGCAGTAGGGTAAGAATGGTTGTCCCCATGTACACACTAAAATATGTGCTATAGTCTATGGTGCTCATACGGACCAGATTCCTACACACTAGTGTTCAAAAGCTGCCAGACTCATTTAATGCAGTCACAAGTTCACCGTTAATAAAAATGTTTTTAAAACGTCTCTTTTCCTGTAGCCTTTTCATCCTCCACACGAGGAGTATAGCATGCACCAGTCAGTTTTGCCTTCTTAATAGGGCATAAGGCAGCTTTGTGGCCTACCTACTAGCAGTAAAAAACAATTAGTTTCTTACCGGGAATGTGCTGGTTGGGTGCAGGGTGATGTTCTCAGAGCAGGTGTGGAATGACTCTCGCTGCTGATCTGGGCTGGGAAGTAGGATGACAACTGGCACCACCTTAATACCAAGCTGGGCCTTCCCTCCGCATGTTGAGGTACTGCTGTGCTAGCTTGGCCGCAGCTAGTCCATTGGTTGGCTCGGGCTCCTTCACCCAGGTGCTGATGTCAGCAGGAAAAACGTGTAGCAGCTGGTCCAGAACCAGCTGCTACACGATGTCCTCCTTTGTGTGCTGTGCTGGACGAATCCATTGTCGGTAGAGACCCTTTAGTCGTAGGTATGTCTCCGCTGGGCTCTCCCCGGATGGCACCACCAATGACCAGAACTGTTGCCTGAGAGTAGGGGAACCAGTCTACACACCCACTCGGACTCTGGTCAGTTCCTGGTCTTGGTGATACGCTCGAAGCGCAGCAGGTCATTTTCTATGTCTTCGCCTGCCAGGTACTACGGGATCTAGTTATCATGGTATGGTCTGCACTCCAGAGTCAGGAGTTCCACGCTGTTGCTGGCTGGGCTCTCTATTACCACGTTGGGTTGAGACTGTGGGGCTGGTGTTGGTGGCATGTCCCGTCAATGGCTCATCATGGACTCCTCCAATGGCAATGTGGCTCTAGCGGCTGCTGGGCTCAGTGATTGGTGCATTTTTATTGACCCATTTTATGCGAACCCATGCAAATTTCATTTTATATCTTGCATTTTTTTAAATCTTAAAATGTATGTATAATTAATTGTTTGTACTTAATTTTAATGCTTGTACTTTTCCAATTTTGTGTGTAATTATAATTTAATGTTTGCCCTAACCATAACCCAGGGTGTTTAAGGTAAGGGTTAACCCTGTTGGTTTTTTTTCAGGGTGGTGGGACCATGTTGTCCGGGTACACCCCTATGACTCAGGCTCTGTTGGGAACACTGTTCACCTGGACTCTAACGGCTGCAGGAGCTGCTCTGGTCTTTGTTTTCTCCAATACACAGGTATGAAATGAACACACATTCTCATTCTGATCATGTTAAAGCATGGTATCCATTGAAAACACTAAAGGTAAAAGGTCACCTGGATTATTTTACTGCTCATATATCATGTATTTCTATTTTCTGATTTGTGGTCTGTGAGTAAAGAACATGTTCCAGTGTTAGAGATGAAAATTGAGGCTACCTTTATACAGAGATGATGAAAACGGAGATGCTAAAGTGTCATCTCGTCTTCAGTTTTTCATTTGTGTTTAGACAAATGTATTCAGGAGAAAATCCTTGTTTATACGAAGATGCAACAGTAGGAGGAATACAATTGGGTAGTCCTGTGTTAGACCCGCCCACATGTCCTTTTCTGTTTTTGACGCATGTAATTGTCCACTTGTCTCTGTTCATCTATGGTATGTGTGTAATGTCTGTACAATAACTGAAACCACTACTGTACATTTATTAGAGCTTATAGTGCTAATGCCAATGCTAATCCTAATGCAGCTGGAAGATCTGTGGGATCCAGGTTGTCCCACATGTTTGTTGCCTGCTCAGTGTATGAATGTAAGACCTAAGTATATGTGACGTGAACATATGTGACGCCACAATCATCCTGGTGTAAATGGCCACTGAGGGAAGTACATATAAAGGTTATTAAAATGTCAATGTAGGAGCTGTATATATAGAGTTTATTAAAATGCCATTAATGTGGGAGCTGTATATATAGATGTTATAAAAAGGCCATTAATGTGGGAGCTGTATATATAGAGGTTATTAAAATATTACTGTGGGAGCTGTATATATAGATGTTATTAAAATATCATTAATGTGGGAGCTGTATATATATATATAGAGCTTATTAAAATATTACTGTCTGAGCTGTATATATAGATGTTATATAAAGGCCATTACTGTGGGAGCTGTACATATAGATATTAAAATGCTATAAATGTGGGAACTGTATATATAGATGTTATCAAAATATCATTAATGTGGGAGCTGTATATATATAGAGAGGTTATTAAAATATTACTGTCGGAGCTGTATCTATAGATGTTATTAAAATGTCAATGTGAGAGCTGTATATATAGATATAAAAATGTCGTTAATGTGGGAGCTGTATACATAGATGTTATTAAAATAATATAATTAATGTGGGAGTTGTATATATAGAGGTTATTAAAATATTACTGTGGGAGCTGTATGTAGAGATGTTATTAAAATATTATAATTAATGTGGGAGCTGTGTATATATAGATGTTTAAAATATCTTTAATGTGGGAGCTGTATCTATAGCTCTTATTAAATAATATCTTTAATGTGGGAGCTGTATGTAGAGATGTTATTAAAAATATCAATGTGGAAACTGTACGTATAGATGTTATTAAAATAATATCATTAATGTGGGAGCTTTATATATACATGTTATTAAAATATCATTAATGTGGGACTGTATATATAGAGGTTATTAAAATATTACTGTGGGAGCTGTATATATACATGTTATTAAAATAATGGACCAGGACATAAGGTTACAGTTGACTAAAGGTGTAGATACAGAGAAATAGTTTCAAAGATGCCCACAGTAAAAAAGACTAAAGTGACCAAATTTAGACATTTGATGCTTGTTTTTTTGTAAATTGTAACAAAACAAAACTAATATTCATAAAGTCTAATCTCATCCCTATTTTGTGTCAATCTCCAGTTTCTATGTGACCTTGACCTTTGACCTTTAATCAAATGGATCATTACATCTGATGTGCATTAGCTACATGTATGTGCCCATGTAATGTCATGGTGATATCCACAGTATTCATTGACTTATAACATGATATATGTCTCTGCCATGTGACGATGATGGTATTTTAACAACTGTTTGGGCCCAATGTCCATTAACAATGGACAAAATATTTAACAATTAAAGAGTTTTGATTTAAAAAAAAATTGATTCTCATTTCTGGTTGCATAGGGGTGGAGAAAAAGTAATTATTATATTTTACACAACCTAGGAACATAATTCAGGTCTGAAAGGGTTCATCTGATTGGTTGTTTTTCTTGTCAGAAATGCGTCCTGGATGGCAGTCTTGGTTTTGCAGCAGGGGTGAGTGTGAACCACACATTATCTTCCTCATAACTGGTTAAAGTCAAACACAAACAAAAAAATAAACAAATATGTGAATAAAAAGTTTATTTCACATCGTCTTAATCTCATAATTTAGAATTTTGACAGAAAGTTCAGTCACTTGTTGGGATGTATCCTGCTACATGTGGTGAAGTGGGTATGGACTAAAATCTGCCCAAATTAAATATATAATGTGAGGAAAGTGTGGATTTAGCAATGTGTGTCTTAACTGGGACGTGAACATAAATGTTAATTTAATGTTGAAACACACATTACACACACTAAGTTTATTGTTAAACTTCTGAGGGTAAACTTTAACACTAACTTTTTATTGTCATTGTTTAAAGTCCACTGGTATCTTTAGGAGTACGTAGTCCTTGAAATTTGACCAAAAGTCATGGAAAAGTCCTATGGGAGATGATACTTGAAATCTCTACTAATAGACTTGTCAGTTTTCCCACTAGAGATTGTTATTGACATTTCTACTGTTCCATCTATACACACGCGCACACACACACACACACACACACACACACACACACACACACACACACACACACATTTTTGTCTTCATAACAAACATAAATTTATAAAATAAAATACCTGTCAAACACAAAGCCTCCCTTCAGGAGCCAGAACAGTGTGTGACTAATTCTACTATAATTATTCTGTCAAAGGTTGAACTTTGTTCCAGACAAACTCTGACACATTTTCTATAAATGTCTGAAATAGATGTGAGGGATTATCAGTATTATCATGTCAAAGTAAAGGTATTATTCTGAAAGTCCACCCCCACATGCACTCTCTGACAGATAATTTTATTTTCCATTTCCTGTGAGGGGGGGGGGGGGGGTGCAGGTCAGTAGATAGATGAAATATCTCTGAAGGGAAAGAAAGTAGTAGCTAATCTAAAATATGTGAAGTTTCCACTGGCTCTTAATATCAGCAAAGTATTTTCTTGTTAAAGATCTGAAACTGATGACAGAAAAGGAAATAATCTGTAGATTTGACTGACTAGATATTTAATACAGACTCAAAAATGAAAGAAGAGATTATAATGTGTTTTAATGACTCATAAAATACATGCATTTTTGTACTAGTATTAAATCTGCTGTAACAAAGGTTTTCATACTCTGGGATATTCAACCCCCCCTAAAACAACCTAAAAACTACTTTATATGAAGTTTTTATTTTAACATTAACATATTTGTAAACATCTCTATCTTCCTTAAATGCTCAAATAATTTTTTAAAATAATAATATCATTCTTGTGGGAGCTGTATATAAATGTTTCATTAAAATAACATCATGTTCATCCCTGTAACTCTGGTAAAAAGTGAAGAATGTTGATGATGTTCCAGTTGCAGGGTTACAGTGAAAACAAAGACTATTTATAGTAATTATTGGAATAAACCTCTGAGGGCTGAGGTTGATCAATACAATTGACTGAAGAATGTGATTTTAAATGAACTTTATTCATAATGCATGATATTGACTTGATGTTAGTTGTGGGCAGCAGGTGTTAATTATAAAAGTGGACCTCAGTAGTTTAGTGCAGAATGTATATTTGACATGTTATGTTTAGATCCAGATGAATGACACATCATGACTGTTTTATGGACCAAGGATTCTGCTGTTAGAATAATAATAATGTGAACAAGACACATATGAGTGCATGTTAGCTTAGAGTTGTACAAAAATAAATACAGTCATACCTCTACTGGCCACAGACCCAGGTAACAAATAATCCAAGTAACAAAAAACCTATACGGTAATTTTTGGTCTCTAAATATGGAAGAAAATTCCATTTATGAAAGGAAACCATAACCCCCGAGACATAAATACAGTACTGTACGTATCATCCCATTGGCTATGAGGGAGGTACCCATGATGCTTTTGGTGACCTTTGACCCTCATTGATCACAGAGTTACTGTTGTTTGGTGAGTTTTTCCCAGTGTGTTCATGTAAACTTTATTACAGTACATATTTGTTTTTCATTATGAGGCCAAAGAAAGTGATTCTGATGAAAATGAAAAGAAGAAGAAAGAGTTATTAATAAAAGAAAAACAGGGTTAGGGTAAAGATGAAGAAGAAGTGACTGCGTTATCAATAGAAGTGAAAAAGGAGGAAATCATTTAGACTATTTATCTGATAATTTTGACTTTTTATCTCCGTCATCATTCCATCAACACCAATAAAAGACATGCTGGAAACATTTCATCAACTTTTCCAATGCCTGGAAAAGAAACATCCCCAAATAAAGTAGACGAGTCGTGCTATTGCCCACTTTGACGACATAAGCCTTGTGCATTTTAGGAAGATTATGAAAAATGGTCAAAGTCAATCCTATTTGGATCAATATTTCATCAAAGGTAGTGTTGGGAGTTTAGAGGGTAGCATTTGGGGTTTATGCAGTAGTATTGGGGGTTTAGGGGGTAGTATTGGGGGTTCATATTTTATCTCATGCTTTTGACCTTTTATGTAGTTGAGTGAACCCAATTGAATTGCATAGGGTTTGGGTTATTTTAATTTAATTTGATTCACTCAACTAGATGTTTTTATGTGTGATCTATTGAAGAAGAATTTTTAAATTGATTCAATATTTTCCTTTTTTAGTGTAGATGACAAACTGACTTTTACCAGTAACACTGACATGTTATGAAAGAAAAGGCAGCAGTGTCTGTACTGTGTAAGGAAGCTGCTAAGGTTTCATGTGGACACATTTTTAATGACTTTGTTTTATCAAGCTTTTATTGAGTCCATACTGACTTTCTCTGCCATCTGCTGCTTCTCTTTTTTAAAGTAAAAAACAAGAATGCCTCTTATATGCCAATTCTAAAGACATGCAGCAACATAGCTGGTATTCAACTGAAAAGCATGACTGTACGTTTCTTCCCTCTGGTTCCCATTTGAAACATTTACTAACCCAAACCAACACATACAAACACTCATTTATACCCCCTGTCATCTAGTTGTTCAACTCCAACAGAAAACACAGACAGGCATGTATTGTTTCTAAAGTATCGTACTTTGTACAGATTTTTCTATCTTACTCTATTTATTTACCCCCCTTCCCTTAGATTTTTTAAAATGTTGTATATGTTCTGTTTCTAAATTCTTCTGTGTCTTTAGTGTAAGTGCGTGTGTGTGTGAGTGAGGTATACCACTACTGCAAACCAATTGCCCCCACTGGGACAAATAAAAAGCTACTATTACTAGAACAGTCCAAATGAAGAGTGTTCAGTGCAGATACAGGGAGCTCATCCTGGACAAAAACAGCTGATATCACTGCACAAATATTTAAAACCAGCTGACGTCATCCAGTGTTTGAGCAACATGTGCTGTAAATATTTACTGAGGGACACTCCTGTCCAACACACTGACAAATATACGTATATTTATACTGTGGAGGACCCCTGTCAAGACTGTGGGGGGGATCTTTATGATGAATGGAACAGCAGCTTTGGAAAGAACAGGAAACACTTGTAGTGTGTGTGTGTGTGTGGGGTAAACAACCTGTTTACTGTGTGATCGTGGGGAGACAATCGGTCCACAAAATGAAAGGTAATGGACGGAGAGTGTGGGTGGAGATTCAGAGAGTAATATATGGCTGACTGCTAAATCTTACCTTCAAACTCCTGCAATTTTTGGTAAAAGTGTAAATAATTGGTGAAAACAAAGTTGATGATGAGTGACAGGAGGGTGTGAGGAACAAGTACATGTACTTTTTATGTGTGTACTGTGAAAAATAAGTGAGTTAGAACAATTTCAAAAACACTGAACTCAACATGAGACAGAAATGATTTTTCCAATAGAAGTCTATTGACAGAAATCCCTGACATCATCCCAAACAGGTTCCTGTCATTTCACTTTAAAAAGAGCTAGATCTTCAAACCCTGGTTTGTTTGAATTCTCACAACCATGGCAACATTTGTGGAAAAGATTGTTTGTCTACTATTTATGGTTTTGCCGTGAGGACGAGTTATTGAGACATTTTTCAGCTTAATTTTTTCTTCTCTCGTGCTCTAGCGATGACATCACCCACTGATAAAAAGTCAGATTTTGGTCTTTTCAGGGTGGATTTACTGAGTTCTCTATCGACAACCGTAAATCACACCCTCATGACAATCACATCCTAAAGACACCACAAAAATGACTGTGTTTGAAAGTTTAAATGAAGTCTGTGCCACAAAGTATGGAGCACCTGGTGGCCAGACCTTTGCTCATGGGGCCCGGCCCGAATCGGGGACATGGGGTCATCGTCGTGTGGGCTGACCACCTGCGAGGGAAGAGGAAGGGTCCAGTGCATTGTGTATTAGGTAGCAGACCAAGGCGGTCCGATCCTCGGTTATGGAAGCTGCCTTTAGGGACATGGAATGTCACCTCTCTGGCGGGGAAGGAGCAGGAGCTTGGGGACGAGGATGATTGTTATCGACTGGTCATCATCAGCCTTGCCTCGACACATAGCTTCGGCTCTGGAATCCGAGTCCTTGAGAGAGGTTGGACCTTGTTCTTTGCTGGATTTGCCCTGGGTGAGAGGCGGAGGGCGGTGGTGGGCATTTTGTTAGCCCCTAGGTTCTCAGCCTGCATATTGGGGTTTTCCCCAGTGGACAAAAGGGTTGCTTCACTGCACTTCCAGGTGGGGAAATGGGTACTGACTGTTGTTGGTGCATATGCACCAAACAGCAGTTCAGAATACCCACCCTTTTCGGAGTCCCTGGGACGGGTGCTGGAAAGCACACTGAAAGGGGACTTTATTTTCCTACTGGGGGACTTCAATGCCCACGTGGGTGATGATAGCCTAACCTGGGAGGGGGTGGTTGGGTATGGCAAGCCAAAGTGTTCACATAGCCACACGTTGTCTTTATTATATCACGTGTTACAGAACGCGTTCTAGCACGCACACTGGTGAGCTATCACGCGTTACAGGATGCGCTCTGGTACGCGCACTGGTGTTTGCAATAGCACACGCAATGGCACGCGTTCCATAACGCGTGCTATATGGTAATGTTCTCCTCCCACTGATTTTCTCCGCCAATTAATTTTTAGTGCTTTCAGCCAATCACTGGCCAACACAACTAGTCCAGAATAGCTGAGCACTGATCTTTCACAAACGAAGTGCATTCACTCAATGTTTAATTTTTACTAAATATTTTGACTTTTCCTTCATCAATCTACTTTATTTAACTTGTTCAACATTAGTGTCTATTCTTACGGGTTTGTTTATTGTATTTTCAGATTTCATGCAAAGGGATAAAATAAAGTGAGATGTCGTTTCATACTTTATTAATAAATAAATAAAAATGTGAATTGGTATGTCATATTTTGATTATATGTCAATCGAGGTTGCATTGGCTGAGATGACACACTTGGTGAAGGATGAAAAGATGGAAAAAATATATAAGAAGACATACACAGTTGCACATGGTTCAATGACATAATTTCGTCTGTATCATGTGACCCTGTTGTTTGCTGACGTGATAGTTTTGTGAAGCAGTGCTGTGGACATGTCCATTATTACTATTATGTTAAATATGATGATGATTAACATAATTATTTTTATTATTACTCAACAAAAGCACATAAAACTGAATATTTAATCTGATTTTAATGGTTATGTTTGTCATCAAGAAGGTGAAACAAGACAAACATATATGTGATAGAGATCTATTTACAATAATATTTACACACATACGCTTAGTTATAGTTTTTCTCAGGACTAGTATAATTCACAGACGTCAGGATTTAAAGTTTTTAATTTAACATGTCATAGGTGTGATTGACAGGACCATTGACACCTGTGGTCTCCCTTGCTCTCTGTTGTACTCTTGAAATTGACACTTGATGTTTAACCATGTACACAGTAATATGTATAACTATGTACATATTTATATTACCTCCAAGTATATTTGTATTCATATCTTTCTCTATATTATTATTTATACTTTACTTATTCTTATTCTAGTCTTTCATATCTTGTATATTTTTGTATATTATTATATTTGCAAGTTGTATAGTTGTATATGTGTTTTGTTATATTTAGCTTTTTGCATCTTTGTACGGTCTTAAGGGAGTGTTTCATCCATTTCACTGTAGATGATCATCCACACGTGACAAATAAAGAATTCTGATTCTGACATATTTCATCTTCTATTGTTTCGCACCTTTCACTTACATTGAAGATTAAACTACATTACTATCATCTATCGTCTTACTTCACCATCTAGTGGCAAAACTTGCAACCTACAGCCAGAACATTTGTTAGATTAGCACAACAAAATAAGAATTAAAATACAATAAACAAACCTGTAAGAATAGACACACTGAAGTTGAACAAGATAAATAAAGTAGATTGGTGAAGTTTAAGTCCAAATATTTAGCAAAAATTAAACATTGAGTGAATGCACTTAGTTTGCGAAGGTAAGATCAGTGCTCAGCTATTCTGGACTAGTTGTGTTGGCCAGTGATTGGCTGAAAGAACTACAAATTAATTGGCGGAGAAAATCAGTGGGAGGAGATCATTACCATATAGCACGTGTTATGGAACGCGTGCCATTGCGCGTGCCATTGCGCGCGCCATTGCGCGCGCCAGTGCGCGTACCAGAGCGCATCCTGTAACACGTGATAGCGCGCTAGTATGCGTGCTAGAACGCGTTCTGTAACGCGTGATATAATAAAGACAACACGTGGCTATGTGAACACTTTGGCTTGCCATAGTTGGGAAGTACAGTCTGCCCGATCTGAACCCGAGTGGTGTTCAGTTATTGGACTTTTGTGTGAGTCACAGTTTGTCCATAACTAACACCATGTTTAAACATAGGGAGGTCCATTGGTGCACCTGGCACCAAGACATCCTAGGTCGCCACTCGATGATCAACTTTGTAGTCGTATCATCAGACCTGCAGCTGTATGTTTTGGACACTTGGATCCCCAAACTCACTGGTGGGCTCCAGTGGTGAGGAGAGCCTGAAGAAAGAGACCTACAGGGTGTGGCTGACAGAGAGGTTCTGGCAAGCTGTCCGGCACCTCAGAGGGGGAAGGTGGCAATCTTCCCACACTGTTTACAGTGTGGGTGGGGAGCTGCTGATCTCAACTGAGGATATAGTTGGACGGTGGAAGGAATACTTTGAGGAGCTCCTCAATCCCACCAACATGTAGTCCGGGATGAAAGCCAAGCCGGGAGACTGGGGAATGGGAGGATCTATCTCCAGGGCAGAAGTTGTTGAAGCAGTGAAGTCACTCCGCAGCGGTGGAGCCCTGGAGATCGATGAAATCAGCCCTGGGTATCTCAAAGCTCTGGATGTTGTAGGGCTGTCTTGACTAACATGTCTCTGCAACATTGCGTGGACATCGGGGGCAGTGCCTCTGGAGTGGCAGACCGGGGTGGTGATTCCCATTTTTAAGGAAGCGGACCAGAGGGTGTGTTCTAACTATCATGGGATCACACTCCTCAGCCTCCCCAGTAAGGGGATTGAGGAGGACCAATGTGGTTTTCGTCCCAGACTTTGGAACAGTGGACCAGCTCTTTACCCTTACAGGGGTGCTGCACGGGACATGGGAGTTTGGACATCCAGTCCACAGGTGTTTTGTGGATTTGGAAAAGGCTTACGACTGTGTTCCCAGAGGTATCCTATGGGGGGTGCTCCAGGAGTATGGGGTGGATGGGCTCCTACTCGGGGCCATTCAGTCCCTGTCCCGAAGGAGCGGGAGCTTAGTAAGTCGGACCGTTTCTTAGTGAGGGTTGGACTCCTCCAGGGCTGCCCTTTGTCACTGGTTCTGTTCATAACCTTTATGTAAAACATTCCTAGGTGTAGCCGGGTGGGGGAGGGGGTCGAGTTCGGTGGTGGGAGGATCTCATCTCTGCTTTTTGCAGATGATATGGTGCTCATGGCTCCATCGAGCAATGACCTCCAGCTCTCACTGGAGCGGTTTGAAACTGAGTGCAAAGTGACTGGGATGAAGATCAGCACCTCCAAGTCTGATGCCATGGTTCTCAGCCAGAAAAGAGAAGTGTGCCCTCTCTGGGTTGAGGGGAAGGCCCTGCCTCAGGTGAAGGAGTTTAAGTACCTCGGGACCTTATTGACTAGTGATGGAAGGAGGTCGACGGGCAGATTGGAGCGGCAGCCGCAGTAATGCGGGTGTTAAACCAATCCGTTGTGTTGAAGAGAGAGCAAAGCCAGAAGGCGAACATCTCAATTTACCAGTCGATCTACGTTCCGACCCTCACCTATTGTCATGAGTTTTGGGTCATGACCAAAATTATGAGATCACAGGTACAAGCGGCCAAAATGATCTTCCTTCGTAGGGTAGCCGGACTCTCTCTGGAGAGAGAGAGAGAGGAGCCAGTTGAGGTAGCTCGGGCACCTCATGTTCTGGGCATGTCCATCTGGGAGGAGACCTCAGGGCTTACCCAGGACACACTGGAGGGATTATATCTCTTGGCTGGCCTGGGAACGCCTGGGGATTCCCCTGGAGGTGCTGGCTGAGGTAGCTGGGGTGACGGAAGCCTGAGCTTCTCTGCTGGGGCTGCTGCCCCCGCGACCCGGACCTGGATAAGCAGGAGACAACGACGTACAACATCGGAATTATGAGACCACACGTGTAATCTCTGGGCCAATCTGTTTAATTTTTCCTTTTTTTAACAAAATTTCTGATCTGCAGATACTTGAAAAAATGTTTTTTTATTCAGGTCAAATTTGGTTCTCAACTCCTCAAATGACATCACAACTTCTGAGTCTGCTAAATAGAGATCAAAAATGGTGTGAAGACCTTTTGTTGCCCAGACCTTAAAAGTGTCATCCGCGCTACCTCGGTTAAAACACGTTACCAGATTGGGCGATATGACAATAGCGATTGAGACATATTCATATATTTTGAGACTTTGAAACATATCCTTATCATCTCTCTTACAATTGGATTCTTCATTTCTTTGTGCAGTTTCTTTGGCGTGTTTGAGTGAAAGAACACGGGAAGAGGCAAATGCAAACCATAAGATTCCATTCCAACCCAGTGAGGAGTGTTTTTTGTCAGCAAGTTGAACATAAGCGATGTCAGCTTTACAACCCAATAGTACCACTGTACATTTGGGCATTCTAGCCCACCGCCATCAAAAGGAAGATAAAAATAATGTCAACCGAAATCTGGCCATTCTATTGGTCCGTATGAACCTTCTAAAGGTTTTCCGTATTTTTGAAAATGGCTCTAATGGTGGTGGTAGGTGTATATTTTAAAACTGTTGTGTCATGGTGGCCGGTGTAACCGGCGCTACAGCATGGCGTGCTCCAGGAGAATTTTCACAGATTAAACCTGAGATCTATCGCACTGACGACGGTAGAGTTATAGTTGAAGATGAACTGCTGAACTTTATTGTGGTCAAAATGCGAACCTTAAGCCATGATGACATTGTATCGGTGGTCACAAGTAGCTACAGCTCTGGCCGGATTGAATCCTCAAAGGCTGTTCTAGCAGAGCTCTTGCCACACAACAAACGCTGGGTTTCCCACCGGGGTCAAAAGAAAGACAACAACGTAAAACTGTGTGTACAAGTGCTTAATGAGTGCGGAGAAAAAATTCCAAGATTTGTATCGCACTTCCTAGACGAGTTACCCCCTGTCTCGTTCAAACACATAGATGTATCTGCGCTCCTTGGGAAATTGCAGCAAATCAATGCTGACATAGACTTATTGAAACGAACTATGGTCGATCAGGTGGCTGCATGTGAAACACTGCGCGAAGTTTCTGCTACTTTGAACAGTCGTTTGACTGCCGTGGAGGGGTCTTGTGGCCTGGACTCTGCCTCCTCGGTTGCTTGCCCCACTGCTTTGGATATACAACTGGACCCTGCGCCTAATGAGACGTGTCTATCTTTGACTATGGAGAATCAGCAGCCGGGCCATGAGTCAACACCGGGCACTGCAGCTGGGGATAATGGCAGGATGACAGGAAAGACTGACAGAGCCAGGAGTGGAGAAGCAGCCCAGATGGTGGACTTGGCCGCAGGAGTGGAGCGAACGCAGCCCTCTGCTTGGAGCATGGTGGTGAAGGTGGGGCGCCGGTTGAAGCAGGTGCCTGAGAACTCCGCTTACAGACGCGCTACACCTCTTTCTGGTAGAACAACAGCGCGACATGTGAGAAATAAGCCAAGCATAATCGGAACTGGTGTGGGTAGCAATATTCTGGCTGTAAAAACAAAGATGGTAAGGTTCTTCGCTACTAAGTTTGATCCCTGTGTTGTCAGCACTCTCAGTGACTACCTAAAACTGAAGCTGTGTAGGGAAGTGACATGTAGAAAAATAGAGACAACACAGAGTAGATTTAACTCGTTCTGTGTCTCTGCTGAATGCCAAGATGTGGAGGAATTGTATGATCCACAGCTTTGGCCCGCTGGAATTTATATCCGACGTTACTATGAGCCTCGCCACGCCAGGGGGGTAGGTGGAGGCCCTCCCGGTACAGAGGATACCCCTCGCACTCGGGATGTGGGGCTGCTACACAGTAACGATGCTGGGGTGAATACCAGCTATCCAGCGGGGAGCGATAATAGCCACTAAATGCGTCTTATTTCATACAACACTCGCGGCTTGCGGGTAGGTCACACTGCTACTGATAGATCAACCAGGCTAGTGGTGGACACACTACTGGGCGAATGTGATATCCTGTGTCTCCAAGAAACTTGGCTGGCCAAACAAGATCTGGACAAGTTGAACTCTCTACACACGAACTTCCATGGTGCTGGAGAGTCCACTACCGATCTCAGCACGAGGCTGGTTCGAGGTAGGATACCTGGTGGAGTAGCTATATTGTGGAACATTAAATATGACCCACTGGTGAAGGTGGTGCGACTAAATGTTGACTGGGCCATAGGACTGGAGTTTAATTATAATGACAAGCAATTTACTGTCTCAAACATTTACACACCATATGAAGCCTATGAGCATGAGGATGAATTTATAAACAGGCTGGCTTTTATTCAGCCCTTCATAGAAGATAACAGTTCATCATGTGTCTATGTTGTGGGAGATTTTAATGCTGACATGTCTGATAGTAAATCCCTGTTTGGTGCACACCTCCAACAGTTCTGTAATGAGGCCAACTTAATACTGTCTAGTAAAGCCTTGCTGCCTAGCATAAGCTTTACTTACATAAGTGAAGCATGGCACACAACGTCTTGGTTAGACCACATTGTAGCCACAGCTGATGCCCATGCCTCTTTGGAGAAAGTGGAGATTTGTTATGATCTTGCCACTTCTGATCATTTACCTGTTGCTGCACTTATAAATGTTGAGAATGTCCCCCTGCTGGCCAGTAACTATAATACTGCATCTACTACTAAGCTGGACTGGTCAAAACTGAGCAAGGAGGATATTGATGAATATTTAAACCTAACAGATAGTCTTTTAAGTAATATTGTTTTGCCCAAAGAGGCCTTAATGTGTACAGATATGAACTGTAAGAATGTGCAACATAGTGAACAACTGTGTGATATGTATGATGGTATTGTAAAATGTCTCAATGACTCCAGTGAACCCTTTAGTAAAAGTAGGCCTAAATGCAAAGTACCTTATATTAGACCCGGGTGGAATGAGTTTGTGGCTGAGCAGTATGGCAAGGCAAGACAGGCCTTTAGACTCTGGCTAGAGGCTGGTAGGCCCAGACAGGGGGTCTTACTGGAATTGAAAAAGCGCACTAATGCTAGAGTTAAATATGCCCTTCGATATATTAAGAAGAATGAAAACACAATGAGAGCTGATTCGCTAGCTAGAAAGCTGCAGTATAACAACCTTATTGACTTCTGGAAAGAGGTAAAAGTGATGAATAACTGTAAAACTCCCCTACCTGCTGACATTGAAGGTGTCAGTAGTCCAGGAAAAATAGTTGAAATCTGGCGTGAGCACTACTGTAATATCTTTAACTGTGTGAATAGTAACCCTGTTAGCATTAGTCTAGAACACTCTGATCTTTCTGCTGACATGGAAGTTAAAGCAGCAGATGTTAGTGATGCCATCAGCAGGCTGGATAACAACAAAGCCTGTGGTATGGATGGAATTACTGCAGAACATCTAAAGCATGCCAGCTATAAGCTCTGTCCTCTCCTGTCAATGTGTTTCACTGGCTGTCTGGTGCATGGTGTCTTGCCTACAGCTATTATGGCTGTTACGTTAGT
Source organism: Siphamia tubifer (assembly GCA_020466265.1). Classification (NCBI taxonomy): domain Eukaryota; kingdom Metazoa; phylum Chordata; class Actinopteri; order Kurtiformes; family Apogonidae; genus Siphamia; species Siphamia tubifer. The sequence goes on along the minus strand of CM035801.1, from coordinate 41,680,575 downwards.
GCCTGTACTTAAAGACAAGACTGGTAAACTCAATAGTATCAGCAATTATCGTCCTATTGCATTAGCAAGTATCTTGTCCAAAGTGCTAGAGAGAATACTGCTAGCTAAGTTAGAAATGTATGTTCTTACTTATGATAATCAGTTTGGGTTCAAAAGAAAACATGGAACTGACTTATGCATATTTGCTCTTAAAGAGATTGTATCTAAATATACTAGTCAGAACTCATCCATATTTTTATGCTTTATTGATGCATCTAGAACATTTGATAGAATTAACCATGAAAAACTGTTTGTGAAATTGATTGATAGAGGTGTCCCTAAAGTCCTTGTGAGACTATTAGTCTTTTGGTATGCCCATCAATTATTTCATGTTAAATGGGACAATGTGGTGTCTGCTCCCTTTCTTGTTAGTAATGGAGTGCGACAAGGAGGAATTTTATCTCCTATTTTATTTAATGTCTATATGGATGAACTGTCAGATAAGTTGAATAGAGTACAAACTGGCTGCCTTGTGGGTAACACTGTTGTTAATCACCTGATGTATGCAGATGATTTGGTCCTGCTATGTCCTTATAGTGCTGGGATGCAGCAGATGCTGAAGGTGTGTTCTCAGTTTGGCTCTGATTGTGACATACAGTATAATGCTAAGAAGAGCAATATCATGATAGTTAGAAGTGCTGGTGATAGGAAATCAACTTTTCCTACCTTCTATCTGTCAGATAGTCCACTTGCTGTATGTGAACAAATGAAGTATCTTGGTCATGTTATATCTGACAACTGGACAGATGACAAAGATATCTGTAGACAGCGCTGTAAAATCTATGCTAAAGCGAATATGCTTTTACGAAAATGTTCTATGTGAAGTGTTCCCTGTTTAGAACCTACATTACTCCATTTGTACACTGCTCAATTATGGTCTTGCTTTAAGAAAACAAGTATGCATAGACTCAAAGCAGCATACAATGATGCAATGAGGCTGTTGCTTAGGGTCCCTAGGTGGCACAGTGCTAGTCAGATATTTGTCTCCAATAGAGTGCCAACCTTTGAGGCACTCTTAAGACAGCTGATGTCCAGTTTTATGTATCGCCTGGATGGGTCAGAGAATAGCATAATTCAGGCTCTAGTCAACCCCACCAAATCTAGCTACAGATTTACCTCTAGGCTAAAGAGGCACTGGTGCAATAGTCTGTATATTTTTTAAATATGTCCTTTTTTCTTCTTTCTTTTTGTCTTTTCTTTCTTATATAAACTATTTTTATACTATGTATATTATATATTGGATATTGTATGGTGTGTGATATGGACATGTGTCTGTAATAAAGTTTATTATTATTATTATATTTTGAAACAGATAAAGCAGTTTTGGAAGTATATTCATCTTTAATATATTTATTCTCCCTATAACAGATATTGGTAGCAATATCCATCTTTCGCAAAGCTGCAAAAATCACACAACATTCTCAAGGACCTGTTCCAACCTGCCAACCATCTGTTTGAACTGTTATCCTCAGGGAAACCAGCTCCATCAGAACACACACCACAAGATTCATGAACAGTTTTTATCCCAAAGCCGTCACCATACTCAACTCTGATCTGAAGTTGGAATCCAGAGGTCATATCTCATGCAATGCTGCACTTTATCCTCTTGCACCGTATGAATGAGCATGGAATGAATGTTTTTGTATTTATTGTGTATTTTAGTGTTTTAATGACTTTTGTATTAATTATGCTGTCTTTTTATGATCCAGTACGCAAGTGCACTGAATTTCAGAATCACAATCAGAATCACTTTATTTGTCATTTGCATATCCAAGACACAAACAGAAATTTCAGTTGACCAAACCCCTCCCAGGCTGATCAGGTCATGCAGCCACCGGCGTTACCCTCGATCAGATAAGGAAAGGGAAAAACAGCAGCAGATGCACAAGGAACACATATTCTACTTTAACAACAAAACATGAACACAGTACTCAAGGATTCATGAGATGGGACTTTTTGTAGTACACACAAAATGATCACATGGTGAAAACAAAAGATAAAGGTGTAAACAGAGCATAAACACAGGAGTTGTTGGAGTTCCAGCGCCCTTGAGCACTGGAAAAACTGGACACATTAGGAAAACAAAGGAGCCAGAGATAGAGACAATGACATCTTCTTTGCTTTAGGAGATAGACCAAAAACTTAACCCCTTGTGGGTTTCATGTACCCCATTACTTTTGATATCGCCCCACACAGTGCTCATTGACCCCGTGCTGTTTCCTCAGTTCATCAACCTCTGCCCTCAGTCCAGATAGAGCTTTCAGAGCTTCACCCAGCTGTCCAGAAATGTAATCCAGTCTCTTCTGTGACTCTCCCGAACAAGTCAGCAGGTCATTCCCCGAACTAGCAGACTGAGCCACCATGGAGCTAATCTGTCCCACACAGTTCACCAGATTGTCCTGAGACTGGGTCATAGACAGTCTTAGTCCGGTTACGGTGTCAGTGAGTTCCGTGAGGTGCTCCCGAATTTCTTCTCGCAGCATCAGTGGCCCTTTCGGTGCTGCGATCTTCCCCACTCTGCGATGGATCAGCATTCCTCCCAAGCCAAACGTGAGGAAAGTTACCACCATAAATCCAAACAGATAGACATCCTCAATATCCTCGATGGACAGAGGTGTCAGGCAGATGACCCGCCATTCTCACCAGGAATCTTGGGAAAAACCTGATAGGAGGGTTCCGTCAGGGCAGTAAAAATCTCCAGGTCCTCTTTTCCTTGGTGAATAGATCGTATCAATCGCGTTAAATGCCCAGTTGATAATTTCCATGATTTAGCAAAGAAGAAGTCGATGGGGCTCAGAAATAAGATTGTTACACAAGACAGGCGCACACAGGAGAGACACAGCCGTAGAGGCCTAGTAGCAGCTGCAAGATAAAGCCAAGGTCGGGGAAAGGAGGAGGGAAAAAGAGTGCGACTGCTCTGTTCGCTGTCAGAGGAGAAAGGTTCATAGTGTACAATGACAAATGTTCTATTAACCCCCCCCCTCCCCAAAGAACGTCTCCCACCATCGCCTTTGACCGTCCCACACTTACGAGGATCAGTCCATCCACCCTCCATATCCACTGATTGAACACTGATACTATCTTATATATTACCAGATTAGACATTCTATTTGTGAGATACTTCCTCATCTATGTGCAAACTTAGTATTGGCAATTTTCCCTCATTTAAGAGGTTGTGTTGTTTACAAAAGCTTACATTCATGCATTCATACATTTTGACTGTAAACCCACTTCATCACCTTCATGAGTATTCACCTTTTACCCTCTCCATAATCTCCAGATACATGTGAGGTAGCACTTGCTTATCTACTGGTTAACACACATGAATTACCTTCATTACTTTTACCAGTACATGTAGAGGTTAGGGCTGGGCGATTTTCTCTTTTAAAAAAATCTCCGATTTTTTCCCAAAAAACTCGATTCACGATTCACGATACGATTTTTTTCCCACGTGGGCTAAATGAAAATGAAAACACTAGAAACGTGGTTTCTTTCGTCTTCTTTTTTTATTAAATAACATGTAAAACAAAAATACTTCTACAAATAACTGTAAATAATAAATCAGTTGTGCAAAAGGTGCAACTGCAACCTGAGACTTTGCCTACATGAACTGTAGTAACTCCAGACATATCCACCACTGTTACAGGAAAACAGTGCAAAAAAAAAAATTGTGTAAAAGATATATTTTGTTGGAAAAAAGAAAGCTTAAAATATTTTAACAACTAAAACAATATACATTAATACTTTTGTTTGTAATTGTAAGGACAAAATAAAACAAAACCTAATTATCAATCAAACTACTTCAATAAACCTGAACATGTTACCAATATTTTGGATATATGATGTTATTGTCTGTTATCGCTCCCCATCGTGCTCCATGCAGAGTCCTGCACGGGTTCGGGTACCCGTGGGTGAACCGCAAATGTTCACGAAATGGGTGAAAAATGTTGTGCTGTGTCGGATACGGGTTCGGTTCGGTTCGGACGTGGGTGATCGCGGGTCTAATTTGCGGTTCATAGGCTAAAAACATTTTTATTTGGCTCTGCCTTGGCTACGTCTCTGTTCAGTATATTCGTGGCAATAAATGTTTGTATTTAAGTTTGGCTATCTGACATTTTCTTTCGGGTTCGGGTCGGATATCGGGTTCATTTATAGCGGGTCGGTTCGGGTGCAGATTTTTTTTTTCGTCGGAAAACGGGTCGGAGTTTAAACATGACGGGTACGGCGGTTGCGGTATGTCAAAATCAGAACCGTGCAGGATTCTGGCTCCATGTTTATCATAAGGTGTGCCGCGAGAAAAGCTTTCAGTCAGTGTTTGTTGAACATTTTGAAGAAGTGCAAGAAGTGCTGAACAGCGCTAGTCTCTGCCTTTTCTAAGAGCCCCCCCCACTGGATGCTTTCGCTTCAGATGTGCAACTACGGAAAGCAGCCTGGTTCATGGTTTTCTTTTTGCGAGGAAAAAAAGTGTGTGGAGGGGAATCGGATTGCACGATTTTCCTAAAATATGAATCGATTTTGCCATAAAACTCGATTTTAAATCTAAATCGATTTTTTGCCCAGCTCTAGTAGAGGTGCTCATTCCTTCATTTTGTTTACTTTTATGTTAATGAGTTTGACTTTATATCCACAGACAGTGCATATCACCGTGTCCATCAATCTTGTCAATGAATTCTTGTTCTCGAACTGCATTTTTGAAGACATGAGTGCGGTCCTTGTGTGTTACCAACAGTCTTGCCGGGTGAATCAGTCTATGCCAAATGCCCCTGTTACGCAGCTCCTGGCACACTGGATCAAACTGCTTCCTCATTTCATGAAGTCCCGCAACCAAATCTGGATAGAATTTCACTTGCTGATTGTTGTATCAAATGTCTTTTACCATTTTTGACACCGCCAGAACTACTTGCCTTCCCCTATGGTCAAGGAATTTCATTATTAGTGTTCTGTGTTGCACCACTTTCTCTCACCAGCCCGAATCGGTGAACTTGTTCAATTTTAACTGTTGGTCCTCTTGCCGAAATATTCAGTGCCTCTGGAATCTACTTCTCCAGGAATGAGCACGGCTCCTGGCCCTCCGCTCCCTCTGGGAGCCCAACCAAGCACAGATTATTCAGTTGGGACCTGGTTTCCAAGTTTAAAAGTTTGTCTTCCATTCTTTTGCACTTGGCTTCCAGTGCACTCACTTTAACATGTAAGTTAACGACTTCATCTTCTGTGTGTGATATTTGTAGCTCCACTTGTATTACTGGCTCAGTAAATTCGTTCATATCTTTCTTTATATCTCCTATTGTGGTAATTATTCCATCCAGTCTTATCATAAACTCATCTTTCATAGTGCTGATGGGAGCCAGGATCTCCTCCTTGGTGTTCTTCAGCTCCTGGTTTCGGTCTCCGCTAGCTCCGTCTTCTATCTTATTAGCTTCGTTAGCTTTCTGAGACCCACTCAGACTGTGGAAGTCCGTCAACTTAGGCTGGTTAGGCGCTTTATTCACTCCTGCCTTTGTTTTGCTGCCCCTCTGCATTACATCCACCTCCTTCAAACCACTTTATGGGATTCTGTGGTCAGCTGGAATGTCTTAATAGAAATTAAGAGTTCTGATAGTAGAGCAGTGGAAAACGTGTCTGCTTAGGTGGCTGCCATAACCGGAAGAAGAATTTTTCCTATTTACTGGAGAATGTTATAATGCATTGTTCGGGAGTTATAGCCACAAAATCCACGTTCGATTCATTTTGGATGGAAATTTTTTTCCTGGTTTTTCGCATTTTATACAAAATCCGTGCTTCACAATTTCAACCCTGATAGATAGCACAAATTTCGAGACCAGTCCACATTGCGGCCCACATTTTTTTGCAATTTTTTTTTTTTTATAGGTCAGAAGTCATAATAATAAATAGGAGGAACAATAATAAACCTGTCTGCCTGTCATTACATGCAAACACATAAATGACAGAAACCAACATGTTTTAAAAAAATAAATGTAGTTTGGACAGGACACAACTAATAAGAGCAAAAATAATCCCATCAGTGGAGGGTTTGTAATCTGTCTCTTCCTTAATAAATGATTAAAGAACATCTGGAAATGTTTATTTCTCTTCTCTTTAGATTTTTTCTTCCATGGATGAATGTAGTTTCCAAACAAAACCATGAAGGACGTGTCCAGATAAAATAAAACAGATGGCTGGGGGATGTGGAATATGTCCCATTCATTGTAAACACAAGTGATACACAACCAATCCCAAACACTGACTAGATTCAACACAACACAGGAGGGGGTGGAGTCAGAACATGACCTTATAGTGACAACAATATCAACTGCACTGAAAAAAATCTACTTAAAAATTCTTCTTCAATAGGTCACACATAAAAACATATAAATGAGTGAATTAAATTAAATTAAAATAATCCTAACCCTATGCAATTCAATTTGGTTCACTCAACAAAGTCAAAATTATGAAGAAAAAAGTCAAAATTATGAGATAAAAAGTAAAATCATGACGTAAAAAGTCAAAATTGAAGAATAATTTTGAATTTGATTCAATGTTTTACTTTTTCAGTGTGTAGGAAGTAAATGTATGAGTTGAAATAATCCAACAGCTGTTGTTTGTGCTTCAACACTCTGGTCTACAGGTCAAATAGTTCTGGAATAAAACTGACATTTGATCACATGACTGTTACTGGACCTGTTTACATGACAACTTTTATTCCTGTTTAATCCACAAACCCATTGAAAGTGTCAGCTTCAGACTTGATTTTTATTTTCTTTAGTTTCAGACAGTGACGCTGCGACTGTGGAAGGATCATAATGTGAGAGAAAATGGTTCCAACACAGGACATGAATGTTCAGTGTTGGCTTTAATGTATAATCCACAACTTTTCACATGAAAGTCAGTTTTTTCTTTCCTGGGGTTTATAACCACCACTCCAACTGTGTCCTACAAATGACATCCAAATAAAAGTTATTTAAACAGAGCAGAGCAGCAGAGCGTCACATCAGTTGCAACACTAACCCTAACCCAGTTATTTAAAGTTTAACCCTTTAATTACCACATTTATTTAAACTCTACCCCGTTAATTACCACATTTATTTAAAATGTATTTAATTACCTATGCCAAGGAGGCTATGTTTTTGCCAGGGTTTGTCTGTCTGTCTGTTAGTTAAAAAGATAACTTAAAAAGTTATGGCCAGATCTTGATGATATTTTCAGTGTAGGTTGGTGATGGGGAAATCTGGAAATGATTAGATTTTGGTGGTGTTTATTTTTTTTAAACAAGGACATGCCATTCCTCCATTCCCTTTACTTAGCTGTCGGCTACTGAATCTAATTCTGGGCTTCTTACCTTGCCAAATAAATCTAGAGATCCATTTATCAACATTCCCTAAATTGACTGTCATTAATTTCCACTGGTAGTGTCCAAAAGATGTATAGTAATTTTGGGAGAGGGTTCATTTTAATTGCACTAATCCCTGAGTTTAGGTTTTAAAAGAGGATAAGATTCTAGGATAAGATTTTATCTTCAGTGATACTGGTCCATAATTTGCTTGTAACAGTTTTGAAAGGTCTTTTGTCAGCACTATTCCTACATACTTTCATGAATCTGCTCCCCAGTCAAGGTTACATTTGTCATGCATGTTCTGTGGTGCGGTAAAGTTCAAGTCGTAATCTGTGTTTTTGATATGTTAAGCTTGTACCCCGATACATTTCCATACTCCTCCAACAGTGACATCAATTTTAGGGATGACTTCTCAGGCTCCCCCAAACGAACCACCACATCATCTGCAAAGAGTATTGTCCTTTGTTCGATTCCCTTCACTGCACACCCCTAATATTGTCAGTGTGTCTCAATAATTGTCCCAAGGGTTCTATAAATAATGCAATGAGTAGGGGGGACAGAGGACAGCCCTGCCTTGTACCCTTTTCCAAAACAAATGAGTCAGAAAAACTCCTGTTAACCTTAATCCGTGCTGTAGGTTTGTCATAAAGGGCCTGAATCACCCTTGTAAATCTATCTGGAAGACCAAATGTTCCCATAACCTTATATAAAAATAGACATCTAACAGTACAATAGCTGCTTTGGTCTCATCCTTCTTAAGTTGTTCTAATAAAGTTGTTCTTATGTTATCCATAGTCTGTCTGTGCTGGATAAATCCGGTTTGATCTAAATAGATGAGATCAGGTAGAAGTGTTCCCAGCTAAAATAGATGTGAACAGCTTGTAATCTATGTTGAGAATGCTGATATGCCAGTAGTTACCACATTCTTGTTTGTCTTTTTGCTCTTTGGGAATGACTGATATAAGTGCTTCCCTCCAAGAGGGAGGAATTTTTTTCTTGTTCCAAGACCCAGTTAAATGTGTTAAGCAATAATGGGAATAGTTGTGGCTTCAAGGCCTTCTACCACTCTGATGTAAAGCCGTCAGGGCCTGGGGACTTCGATAACTCTTGTTTTTGGATTTTTTTATTTTGTAAATTGTATTTTCCGTTTGATGTTTCCTTAGCCTGTATGCTAGGAATTTTGCCGATTTGCCCCCACCCCCATAGTTTCTTTATTTCAAGAAGCTACACTTTTTTTGAATTTCCAGTGTTAATATTTCGTCATTTTCGCTTTGCAGTTTTTTTAATTTCCTCTTTCAAATTAGAATGTATTTCTTTACTGTCATCCAACTGTAGCTTTTTCAATTTCCCCTGTAGGTCTGCTAATTTCTGCCCTTTAAGTTTCTTCTTGTATGATGTAACAGAGATGATTTTACCCCTCATTACAGCCTTCAGCATGTCTCACAGAATAGCTGGTGACACGTCCCTTGTGTTGTTAATGTCAACATAATCTCTAATCTCCTCCTTTAGCTTCTCCACTATTTTTGGGGTCATTGAATATGTTTGAATTCAGTTTCCATACAGTTTTCCTCATTTTATTTCCTAGAGCTAATGACATTGAAATAGGGCTATGGTCTGACAGATCAACTGTTCCAATATTACAACCTCCCTAATTCTACATTTCTCAGATCTGAAAATGAAAAAGTAATACAACCTTGAGTAAACGGTGTGCACAGGAATAGTGTGTATAATCTCTGTTAGTCAGGTGTATTCTCCATACATCCATACTCTCCATACATCTACGAACCAACCATCAGTTTTCTAGTCAAAGATCTATTATGTTTAGTTGCTCTTGAAGAATCTACTTTAGGGTTCAGCCTGATGTTAAAATCCCCTCCACATATCATCACTCCCTGAGAGTTAACTATTAAGTCAAAAACACGTCTAAACAGGAACCAGTCACTTTCTGGAGGAACATAAACATTCAGTAAAGTTGTTATTGATCCTTCTATTCCTCCAGTGATCTTAAATCTTCCCTCTCCATCTACAGTTTCTGATATGTGTTCATAAACAAGTACGTTCGATATAAGTACAGCATCACCTCTGTTGTGGCCTGACTTAAATGAAGAAGAGAATACTTGTTTAAAACCCGCCCTTTGTAATTTTGCATGTTCTGATTGACTCATGTGCGTTTCCTGAAGGAAGGCTCTCTATGATTTTTCTTTTTTTAATTTTGATAAAATCTTACTTCTCTTAATTGGATTCAAAACCTTGTTTACATTAAAATATATTATTTTCACTAGACCACTTTGCATTGAGTCGTAGTAAATATAAGATACCCGCTCTTCCTATGTTAGTAATAAACAGTCCTTTCTTATAAGAACAACAGTAATATGAACCAGAACAAAAACCTTGAATATTTTTAACTGAAAACATTATCAATTGTGTCCATACTTCCAAACTTTAGGCTTTTCCACTCACAAGCCTCCGTTTTGAGGGATAACCTTCCTTCCCTAACTGGGTCAGATGACCCATCTGCTGTTACAACAGGCACAATTAAATACTTCTGTGTCCGCACGTCATGTACATTTAATTATGTTGTTATTGCGCTTTCATTTTCATTTTTCATTTTTACCTTCTCTGTAGTGAATCTATCATGTCAGTTCTTTTCCTTCTCATTAGTTCTTATCTTCTGTGTGAACACCTCTGAATGCTCTCAGCTTTTCTTTGTATCCTGATGCTCCACTGGCTCGCGGTGTGTGTCGTGTCTTTGCTGGTGTCCATGACACCCCCCCCCAAATCCTCTCAAGGAGAGGAGGGACGCCAGCTGTGTGATGATTTTTACCGGTAGTCCACGGTCTGCCAAATCTGATGTCACCTCCTCCACCCAGTTATAGGTCTGAGTCTTGTCCTCATAATAAACTCTGTCGGGTATAAGGTCTGGGATTTGATGTGTTTGTCTTTCGGAGCCCTCCAAGTCTGCATATTCTCTTCTCTTTGTCAGGATAAACAGTACATAATCATGTTCAAGGTTTACTCTACGGTTTCTCCACAAGAATCTTTTCTTTTGACATGCTAGTTTAAGTAGCTCTTCTTTCGTTCTGAAGCTCAAGAATTTAACCAGGATCGACCTGAGTTGAGCACCTGCTGGTGGTTGTGGGGCAGAGGCTCGGTGTGCTCTGTAAATCCTTCCAGTCGGGAATATCAAGGTTGTCTCGAAGTAGCTTATCCATGAAAAAGATTAATGCCCTGGGTCCATCCTCCGCACCTTTGGGTACTCCATATGTCTTCACATTTTCCCTCCGTGCGCTTCCCTCTTGGTCAGCTAACTTTAATTGGAGCTGCCCCTGTAGAGTTAGCATTTCTGCTAGTACCTCTTCTGCATTTTGCAATCTTTCCTCACTCTCCGTAACCCTTGTTTCAGCTGTCTTGTCTAAAGTCATGTATTTCTATGAGGATCAGGGTCAGATTCACCAGATCTCCTCCACAATTCAATTAAGCTGTTATGTAACGTAACATTAGCTGGCTGCCAATATTTGGCAAATATCTATTTAAGTTATAAAGATGATGAGTTATCTCAAACTACCGTAATAAGTCAACCTTTTCATTACCTGAACACTCCTCTGACTGTGTGATCAGCTGATCTGTCACTTCCAAGATGCGCTCTCACAAAGAGTATATGATTCAAGATATTAATCTGCAGTTTGGGATACTTTTGTTTTTGATGCGGTGATGTATTTGCAACAAACATACAATTTGTAGAAATGTGAAGAAGCAGCGGAGGAGAACACATTTTTCCTAAAATAAATCAGCTACTGACCGCTTCATACTGAATCTGCTTTGTTGATTTTTTTGGAGCTCACTGTATGTACGTGCACGTGCACTACTGTGCACATAATGTGCACAGACCGTAACATGTGCAGACAGACAAATAGCACCATAGCGACCTCATTAAATTTGAACTCGCACCTTAATAAATTAGGTCACATATGCGACCTACTAGGTCTCACTCTGGAGCCCTGTCCATACATAAACACAAACAGAAGAAAAACCCAAAACAATGAATGAATGTCTGTGTCCTGTAGTCAATGGTTTGGTCTGTGGTCATGTGTTCTATGAAGTGAATGATGAGTCTATAACAGGGGTCCGCTTCTGCAGCAGGTGTGCGTGCGTGCATGTGTGGACACCCACGACATGGGGAAATTGCTGAGGAGTCAGGCAAGGTCCAGATGAAAATGTCCAGTTTAAACATATGTTGCAAGAGAGCCACACTTCACACACTCCAAAAAAAACAAATAAAGAAAGACAAAAAAAAAAAGAAAAACACACACGGGGCAGAGGTGACGCCACACTAATGTCACACCGTCACAATATTTCGAAAAAAAATAATCCCTTTTGCTCACAAGTTGGCGTGGGCCAGTTTGTGTCCTCTCGTGGGCCAGAAATGGCCACCTATTGGGTAACCCTGGTTTGAGGGGTAGTATTGGGGGTTTAGGAGTCGTATTGGGGGTTTAGGGGGTAGTATTGGGCGTTTAAGTGGTAGTATTGGGGGTTTAGGGGGTAGTATTGGGGGTATAAGGGGTAGTGTTGGGGGCCTCGGAACCAATCAGACCTTTTACATGTAAAACGCAACTATTTACAAAAAATTCACAGTACGAAAACACTTTAAAACACAAACAACAAATAAATTTTGTAAGTTGTGGAAGCTCTGAAGTGAACTGTGATGGTTTTTGTTAATGATCATGTAGATCAGCCTGCACTCTGACTCATATGGTTTACATTGTCAGCAGTTAATAATAATATTAAATAGTAAATGATAGAACAAATGAATATAAATATAAAAACAGGTTAATATAAAGATAACCCTAAACCTATATCTTTATATATAACATTTAACCTTTAACCTCTGACTGGTTCTAATTGATCTGTTTTGTATAAATGTTTTTAGAATCAGTTTTTACCAGACGCAGAGCCAGACATTGTAAAGGTCCCGGGCTTAGCCCAGAGGGGGATCTGGGGGACCTCCTCCCGAAAAAAAAAAAAAAATCTTAGATGCAATTTCCTGCATTCTAGTGCATTTTAGGGTGACCTGTTGGACAAATCCTAACCATATGACATAGCTATAGAACACTATCCAGTTGATCAGCCTATAGTATAGCCAGCCTCAGGTGACACAGCTGTGTTTTTGTATATATTTGATATATTAGAAACATATTTTTTTTATTTTTTGAATGAATCTTTTATTTAACCTCAGTCCTGATCAAGATTATTATTATTATTAAGTTAACCTTTTACCAGTCAATTCAGAAAATAAAGGCACTGATATGGGAAAAATACACATAAAATGACTCATTTTCAATTTTAACTGTGATCACATCAGAAATGTTTTACATATTATCACAGTCTTGGATGTCCAAATAAATCCAGCTGGGCGGTTTGACTTGACCTGAAGACTTGATTTATCATTCTCTGATAAAAGTTATCAGCTCAAGTCCATGAAAACAACGCAATAATAAACCTCAAAATATGTAATTTTGTGACATTAATTTCATGTGAAGGATAACATGTTAATGAGATTGCCCAAATGTCATATCTGACCAGAACATAAAAAATGATGCTTCACCTGCCATGTCTCTGTCACCTAACAACATAGGTACAATCGAGCTATGAAAATAGAGCATTATATTTATATAGAACAGTTGATAACCAAGTTCTGCATTTGTCAACCGTTGTTGCTCATCTCGTAACAACTTAGTAGATTCTGTTGTGGGTTCTTTTTACACCATTCCCAAAAAAGGGGAATAACACAGGTAAAAAACTGGCAAAATAAGTGTCATTTATTTGCTGCCGGCCTCCCAAGTGCAGTGCAATATTTGTGTATAAGTGTAAGAGGGAAAAGAAATACCATTTACAGAATTATGTTATAAAGAAAAAAAACAAGAAGGTTAAATCTGACTTCTTCATTAGCTCATGCAAAATACAAACAAAATATACGTATCAGGAATCAAGGCAGTTAGCAGCTCCATAAGAATCACCATTTAAATCTGCACTGCCTCCTGTGGGCTTCAGCAGCTTTAAACTGGAAGACCTTCCTACTGCTTGTGTGTGTGTGTGTGTGTAGGGATGATGTGATGGGATGATGTTGTGTGAAGGACCACAGCTTCACAAAGGCTCTTTATTTGGAGCTCGGCCAGTATACAGACAAAACACAATAGAAACAGAAAGCTGTTTCCACAACACACATCTAAGTGAAAAAGTCACGAATGGAGCAGCAATCCCGCTGGTCCTGGAGACCCAGAGCTGGAGTCTACCTTTGAGGTAAGGAAAGGGGGCGAACTGACAGAGAGGACAAGAGAAGATAGAACTTAAATAGGGTGAAGAAATGAGGACAGGTGTGCAAGGGAACAGGTGAAATGAATGAGGTGAAAGGTGACAGTGAGGATATGACAATGCTGTGTTTTCACTCAGTCAACTGGACAATAGTAGCACATGTTCAGAATGATGCAGGGACATTCTGTAAATTATAGAACTGTGTTAGAAATGATGGTAAAGTGTGTGCTCCTATCAGATTGACTCAGTCGTGCCGTGACAGTTACCAATGGGAAATTGTATTGCAAAGAACATAAATGCTAACTACATTAGCAACGACACTGTGGAGAAATGCAGTAGCCTAACCAAACAAACATAAAAGCCAGCTGCAGTGTCTGGACTGGCTAGTCACCCGGTGCCCCCCCCCTCCTTCATTTATAAAAGGACGTTCATCTATAGTCTGTCCGTCCATGGGAGTGGATCTCTCCTTCATTGTGGTTCTCCTCAAGATTTCTTCTTTTTCCCACTGGGTTTCGAACTTTTTTTCTTGCCGAGAAGGAGGGTCTAAGGACAGGCGATTTTTGGGACTGCTCATATATCTCTGTAATTGATTGTGTTTCTATAAAGCCCTGTGAGATGACTTTGTTGTGATTTGGGGCTTTATAAATAAAACTGAATTGAATTGAATTGGACATGACTGACCTGAAACATGTGTAGTGGCTCCTGCTGACAATAACTTATTATCACCAGTAGATCTGTTCGTAAACAAACTTCTGTCCATGATACAAACGAGCAGACTGCACAAGAGATTGTGACCGTTCACAATTCAAACACACGGACTGGCACCATTTGTTTTTCTAGTTCCGGGTTGCAAGACGGTCAAAGAACAACATTTTAAGAACAAGGGAAATGTGGGTTTTGATGTAGGATTGCTGCCTGTTTTAATATGCGTTGAATGGAACGTAGTACATGGTTGTTGTTTTTTTTTTTTTTACAATATCAAAAATCCGGGGCTTAAGCCCCCTAAGACCAACCCTCGCTCCACCAATGGTTTTTACTGAGTTTAAAAAAGAAACAAATGTCAAAAAAAGACCAAAAAACCCCACCTAAAACTATTGGAACCAAATTAAATTAAGTTCTTTCTTTTTTAAATTTTTTTACTTAATTGTTTTGAAATTTGTTTGAAACTATTTGTTATTTTGTAAATATTTATTAGATATTTTGTTCATTTTTTTTTTCTACATTTTCTTTTTTATTTTAAGATTTTTCTTCAGTTTTGTTCCATTTGTGTCTGACGATGTTTATAATTTTTATTGATCACTTTGTTTTTGTTCATTTTCTTGTTTAATTTATTCTCTTTTTTACAGTGGAACTGTTAGTGTCAGGAGTTAAACTTGTGTCGTCTTTTCTCGTTTTCTCTTCAGGTCATGTTGGCTGCTTCCTATTGGTCGTTACTGGCACCAGCCATCGATATGGCAGAGCATTCTGGGAAATATGGTTCCTTTGCTTTTGTTCCTGTGGTTGTAGGGTTCACCCTGGGAGCAACGTTTGTTTACTGTACTGACCTAGTACTACCTTTACTGGTAAGACAGAGTACACACTGAGTACACTTCACTGACACAGTATTTGTGTTTTCTTCCACTTTTACTCAGTATCAGTTTTTCAAACAATTTAATCCTGAAGTCATTTAATGTTCATTTTTGTCATACAGTGTTTTAATGGTTTTGAAGGGTTAGGGTTAAAGGGCAGGGTTAGGGTTAGTTAGTGTCTGCAATAGTCTGGAATGGTCTGGAATAGTCTGGTGTGGTCTGGAATGGTCAGCTGGTTGCCTTTTCCATATGGCACAGACTCCAGGTTTTGAACCCACAACCAGGACTGTTGAAGCAGGTCCAGCAGATGTGGACTTGTTCTGGTCAGGTGGTCCTGTACCTCCCTGTGGCAGAGGGGGGTCAGGGCCTTATAGACCTGAGCACCAGGACTGCTGTTGTGGATGGCTGTTATAGGATAAACAGCTGTTCCTGTTCTGGGACACTGGAGGACGGACACCAGTTTATGGTTCAGTGTTGGACACTCTGGCGCCACCCTCGTGTCAGACTTGAGACTTGTCTTGTTTGTCTCCTGTCACAAACTGTCCCCTCTACAACGTTAAGGAATGCTTTGAGGACTGGAGCTGTGTAAATGTTTTGAATCTGAGGTGGTTCAGTGGAGTGGAGGTGGACAGAGTTTTTGGCACAGGCTCCTCCCCTGGGGTGCACCTGGGGGGTCCTGTCTAAACCTCCTGTTGAACAGAGGATGGGTGACATCCAATGGACGATTAAACACAGAGTACAAACTACCAACAGATACAAAGCCTGCTTTGATCCCAGCACTGGGGGAGCAGGTAGAGACCTTAGACCAGCTGGTGGTATCCTGTCCCTGTTTATCTGGTCTGGTTTAGGAGAGGTTATCTCTCTTCCCCTCTTTGTCTTTGGACAAAAATATTTAGTCAGAAAAAAGAAATGGCTGTTTTACTGAACTTGTTGTTCGCTAACGCAAAATTACAATGGGTCCTGTGTTCGGTAGGACGGCTTTTGTAGGTTAGGGTGTAAAAGTGTTTGTGTTTTTCCTTTTTTGTGTTTCTGTTTTTCTTGTAGTTTGTTGTTGTGTTTCTTTGTTTATTAATTAATTAGATTCACTTACCCACTGTCAACAAAGGTTGACAGTGGGTAATGGTTCCAGTTAGGGTTAAAGGTCAAAGGTTGACAGTGGGTAATGGTTCCAGTTAGGGTTAAAGGTCAAAGGTTGACAGTGGGTAGTGGTTCCAGTTATAACAGTTGAATGAGTTTGAATAAAACACAAATGTTGATAAGAACAAATGGAGCCATTTATTCAGGTATAAATATTATAAATAAAGACAGATGACATCAATGAACCTAAAACTATAAACTGTGTTAAAAAGTAAACACACAAACAACTTTAGTGTGAAATAATCTGTTAACTGAGCATCAGTATTTACTGGACTATAAGCCTCACCTGTATATAAGTCTCACCTGTATATAAGCCTCACCTGTATATAAGCCTCACCTGTATATAAGCCTCACCTGTATATAAGCCTCACCTGTATATAAGCCTCACCTGTATGTAAGCCTCACCTGTATATAAGCCTCACCTGTATGTAAGCCTCACCTGTATGTAAGCCTCACCTGTATATAAGCCTCACCTGTATGTAAGCCTCACCTGTATATAAGCCTCACCTGTATATAAGCCTCACCTGTATATAAGCCTCACCTGTATATAAGCCTCACCTGTATGTAAGCCTCACCTGTATATAAGCCTCACCTGTATATAAGCCTCACCTGTATATAAGCCTCACCTGTACGTAAGCCTCACCTGTACGTAAGCCTCACCTGTACGTAAGCCTCACCTGTACGTAAGCCTCACCTGTACGTAAGCCTCACCTGTACGTAAGCCTCACCTGTACGTAAGCCTCACCTGTACGTAAGCCTCACCTGTATATAAGCCTCACCTGTATATAAGCCTCACCTGTATGTAAGCCTCACCTGTACATAAGCCTCACCTGTATTTAAGCTACATCCACTGTATTTTTAAAAATATAAGGATTTAAAAATTAACAGTAGATAATATGCCGTCTATCTTTTATCTGCTAAAGAAAAACTAGTGTATTCTTATTTTCATGAATTGTTCTCAGTAGTTTTGATTCTAATTCTGGTTAGTGTGCCCCTAGTGGTGGAAGAAAAATCCACACAATAACCTTTGTATAAACCTCATGGTTCAAACCATATGAAAAAAAAATAGTGATTTCTAGTCCAGAAAATACAGTCATATTCTGTTGAATAATTGTAAACAAGGCTTTAGAAATCAGTGCATATAATACTGTGAAGTTTTTAAAAAGTAAAATACCTTCTACTCCTCATCCTCCTCCACCTTCATCAACAGGTTTCCTTCGACAGACCCAACATGTACTGTACATGTGGGGACATTTTGTTTTACAAACACAACCATGTCAACATAATACGTCTATCATTTGTTAATTCGTTTTTCAAAATAAAAAAATAAGACAACGAAACAACTGCTAGTTGTTTTTTTTCCAATTCCAAAATGAAAACAGTAGTGTGACAGTAATGTTTTTCCACTTTTCCTTTTTGTTTAAATGAATAACAGAAAAAAAACAGATAATGACCATTTTCCATTTTATCCAATTTTGACCTTAAGTAAATAGAGTAAAGTGTAAATGATTGTTACCAACTGTAGAAACATGTAAATGAATGTTAACGACCATAGAAATATGTAAATGAATGTTAACAACCATAGAAACATGTAAATGAATGTTAACGACCATAGAAATATGTAAATGAATGTTAACGACCATAGAAATATGTAAATGAATGTTAACGACCATAGAAACATGTAAATGAATGTTAATGACCATAGAAACATGTAAATGAATGTTAACGACCATAGAAACATGTAAATGAATGTTAACGACCATAGAAACATGTAAATGAATGTTAACGACCATAGAAACATGTAAATGAATGTTAACGACCGTAAAATCATGTAAATGAATGTTAACGACCATAGAAATATGTAAATGAATGTTAACGACCGTAAAATCATGTAAATGAATGTTAACGACCATAGAAACATGTAGATCATTATGGGATGATACTGTGGTCATATCTGCAGATTTTAGGGTGACCCTCTTAGTTTACACTAATTAGACGTAGGTTTACATCTGTGTCACTGAGGGTCTAAGGTCATTTACACTTACGTCCAATGTCCACTCTCGAATAAAATACTACCCAACATTCTCACCCTGTTCCTCTGTAGCTCCATCCAAGTCCCGTTGCCATGACAACAACAACAGCTGGGTTTATATCATGGTTTATAGTTTGTACAGACCCACTTTAGCAAACACATGATCACATGATCTGTGTTTACTGTGACTCTAAGAAGAGTGAAAACACTTCTACTGTTGGGAACAAGAACTATCCCACACACTACATTCACTATATAACACTATATATATATATATATATATATATATATATATATACACACACACACACACACACACACACACACACACACACACACAGTGGTATGTCAATTTACAATATTAATTCATTCCAGAAGTGTTTTCGTATTGTGATTTTTTTTGTAAATAGTCGCGTTTTATATCTAAAAGGTCTAATTGCTTCCAAGGCCCCCAATACTACCCCTTAAACCTTTAAAAATGATCAAAGTATGCATATTTAGTAAAAATATGTTTTTTCAGTTTTATAAAATGTAGATTTAGGTGTGCTTTACCAACTTTTCCTCATATTTAACCCTAGAACTATTGTGTTGTGAAACATGTACCAGTCTCAAGCAACATCAATAATAGATTAACATGTGAACAGTTGAATATACTGACTTCCTGTGTCTGTAATTAATGAACCAAACACACACACCTGACATTAAGCAGATGCATTAGTCCTGACATCCGCTGGGTGTCTGTAATAAAGTGTGTATCCTGTTTCCATCTCAGGGTTGATGAAGAAATAATGATGATGTGAAAGTCATTTCCTGTTTTGACACATACATGATTAAAGTCAAATAAAACTGATTCATTCATTATAATGATTTATTAAAAATATAAAACCTGTAACTATGAGAATAAAGTCAGAAAATATCTGTACTTTATACTCTTCACATTTATAGAAATATCTGTAGTGTATTAATACATTTTATGTGTGTTGATGTCTTGTCCAGAATGTGGGTGGTGACCCCTACATGACCTTTGCTCTGCCTCCTGAATCCAAAGTGACCAAAGAGAAATCAGAGGAGCCTTCACCTGAGCTGACGGAAACAGATGAGATGAGCATCAGGATAGGTAGACCTGGACCTGGACCTAAACCTGGACCCCTTCCAGGCAAGCCCCCATTCATATACCACCACCCTGAACCATGACTAAAGCACCATAGTGGTGGAGCAGAACCAGAACCACCTGTGTGGAACCAGATCCACTTCTTCTCTGATGGCTCCTGTCATTTTAACCTTTAACCTTTGACTTTTGATTTAATAGTTTTACTAATGAATACTAATGTTTCTAAAGCTGTGGTTGTAGTACTCTAGAGGAGTACAGTAGGTAAACAGTAGTACCCTAGAGGAGTACAGTAGTTAAACAGTAGTACACTAGAGGAGTACAGTAGTTAAACAGTAGTACACTAGAGGAGTACAGTAGGTAAACAGTAGTACACTAGAGGAGTACAGTAGTTAAACAGTAGTACACTAGAGGAGTACAGTAGTTAAACAGTAGTACACTAGAGGAGTACAGTAGTTAAACAGTAGTACCCTAGAGGAGTACAGTAGTTAAACAGTAGTACCCTAGAGGAGTACAGTAGGTAAACAGTAGTACCCTAGAGGAGTACAGTAGTTAAACAGTAGTACACTAGAGGAGTACAGTAGTTAAACAGTAGTACACTAGAGGAGTACAGTAGTTAAACAGTAGTACCCTAGAGGAGTACAGTAGGTAAACAGTAGTACCCTAGAGGAGTACAGTAGGTAAACAGTAGTACCCTAGAGGAGTACAGTAGTTAAACAGTAGTACCCTAGAGGAGTACAGTAGTTAAACAGTAGTACCCTAGAGGAGTACAGTAGTTAAACAGTAGTACCCTAAAGGAGTACAGTAGGTAAACAGTAGTACACTAGAGGAGTACAGTAGTTAAACAGCAGTACCCTAAAGGAGTACAGTAGTTAAACAGTAGTACCCTAGAGGAGTACAGTAGGTAAACAGTAGTACCCTAGAGGAGTACAGTAGTTAAACAGTAGTACCCTAGAGGAGTACAGTAGTTAAACAGTAGTACCCTAGAGGAGTACAGTAGGTAAACAGTAGTACACTAGAGGAGTACAGTAGTTAAACAGTAGTACCCTAGAGGAGTACAGTAGTTAAACAGTAGTACCCTAGAGGAGTACAGTAGTTAAACAGTAGTACACACAGAATGTGCGTATTTTGACCACCTCTGCTGACATTAAATTCTATATTCAAATCAAACTGAAATCTGTGAACTGTCAGTGTGAATGAGTGAAGTGTCAGTGTGAATGAGTGAAGTGTCAGTGTGAATGAGTGAAGTGTCAGTGTGAATGAGTGAAGTGTCAGTGTGAATGAGTGAAGTGTCAGTGTGAATGAGTGAAGTGTCAGTGTGAATGAGTGACAGCTCATCATCTGGATGATTCCCTTTAATAATTGCAGATGTTTGGTGGCTGCTGTCTATTCTCTTTTGGGTTACCTTTCTCTTGTTGTTGGTTTTTAATCTAAATATAAATGTGTTCTTTTCTCTGATGATTAACTGTTTCCTTTTCAGCCATCACAGAAGACACAGTAAAAGCTCTGGAAGTACCAATAAAAGTGTGGTATATGAATGTGGATGGTATGTGCCACTTTAATCTGTTAGACAGTGTACATCTTTCCACTGTTATAAAGTGACTCTTTTTCTTCTAAACCTTAGTTCCCTCTGTGTTTGCATATAATGAAAGGCACAGGGGTAATTTATTGTTCATTGTATTTAATCTGACTTCTACAAAAAACTTTGAGAAAAAATGTGGCCCACACCACTATAAATTGACAAAAACTTTGACACTAAAATGTGCGGACTGGTCTTGAAAGATGTTCTATCAGGTTTGACATTGGGAGTTTGACTGGTTTTTCACATTTTATCCAAAATCCATTAATCACAAACAATACATCGTAGTGTTTTGTAGTAAATAGGAAAAATTCTTTAGATTGACCCTGAGATTACACATGTGGTCTCATAATTCCGATATGTCGTACAGATTTCGCATTATTATGCCAAATAAAACCCCATTCATTCTTAATGGAACAGACCAACAACATTTCCTTTTTTTCCAACACACCTGCTTCTTCATACTTTGTGGCACAGACTTCATTTAAACTTTCAAACACAGTCATTTTTGTGGTGTCTTTAGGATGTGATTGTCATGAGGGTGTGATTTACGGTTGTCGATAGAGAACTCAGTAAATCCACCCTGAAAAGACCAAAATCTGACTTTTTATCAGTGGGTGATGTCATCGCTAGAGCACGAGAGAAGAAAAAATTAAGCTGAAAAATGTCTCAATAACTCGTCCTCACGGCAAAACCATAAATAGTAGACAAACAATCTTTTCCACAAATGTTGCCATGGAGTAACACCAAGGAGTAAAAAAACATCAAAAAACATAAAGCAATCTACAATAAAAAACTATGTACATTAAAAATCTACAATAAAAATCTGAGGAAAATGCTAAAATCAAGGTCATCATTTAATCCTGAATATTTAGTAGCCTGTAATTTATCTATCCAAAAAGTTTCTCTCTGATTCAGCATTCTCTATCACCCCATGTCCAATATGTCACTATGTCTTAGGAGGACAGAGAACTCTATTACTATGTGGTTGTTCTTCTCTTCTTGTTTTTAACTTGTTTGGTTGTTGTTGTTTTTTAGACCCTGTATTATGTAAAATGTTATTTTGTCTTATTGACTTGTTAAGGGTGACACCTGGTGGAGGTTTTATATATTACACTGTTTCTTTCATACAGTTTTTACCTGATATGTGTAGGCTTGTGATTGGTTGACCCTTTTTTAAAAATACCTCTTCCTGCTTTGTGTTATGTCTGACTCCCTGTTGAAGGCTTTGATGCCCAAACGCGTTGGTTTTCTTTATAGGAATTTCTAGGTTTTTATAACCAAGCCAATTTAATGAGGCTTTTTAAATGTAGTTTTCTATACTGCTCTGCTTTTATACATACCTCTTAGCCCTTCTCTCTCCCTCTCTTATTCCAGTCTTGTCTTCCACAGTTGTTCTCCAGTAGTTTTCATGTTGACACCAGTGGTGGTGGTTGTTTTTATCAGTAAGAGGCACTTTTACAGCAGTGACACAGAAAATCATCTGTTCAGAGGCTAATCTTTCTGTCTTTATACTTCCTACAGGTCTCTTGTGTTTGTGTTTCAGGACATGGCTTTGGCAGGTGATCAAATATCTGATGGTACCTGTGTGTTTTATTCTGCCTTCTTTAGTCATGTGACTACAGGCACAAGCATACATTCCACATGTGATTGACGCTACACATATTTGTGCACACAGCTGGACCTCTATTGTGTGGCCGTGTTTATTTTGGACACAGAGATGGAGAAAGGGCAACACAAAAGGAAAGAGAAATGTGTTTTTAGGACAATATGTGACACAGCTGGAGATAAATGGTCTTTAAAAAACAACATGAAGCAGCTTCTGTTCAGCTATTGGCACTGTCATTGGATGGACATACTGGATACTATACTACTACTACTGATACTATTACTAATACTACTGACACTACTACTAATACTACTGATACTACTACTAATACTACTGACACTACTACTACTACTACTACTGATACTACTACTAATACTACTGACACTACTACTACTACTACTGATACTACTACTAATACTACTGACACTACTACTACTACTACTGATACTACTACTAATACTACTGACACTACTACTACTACTACTGATACTACTACTAATACTACTGACACTACTACTACTACTACTGATACTACTACTAATACTACTGACACTACTACTACTACTACTGATACTACTACTAATACTACTGACACTACTACTACTACTACTGATACTACTACTAATACTACTGACACTACTACTACTACTACTGATACTACTACTAATACTACTGACACTACTACTACTACTACTGATACTACTACTAATACTACTGACACTACTACTACTACTACTACTGATACTACTACTAATACTACTGACACTACTACTACTACTACTACTGATACTACTACTAATACTACTGACACTACTACTACTACTACTGATACTACTACTAATACTACTGACACTACTACTACTACTACTGATACTACTACTAATACTACTGACACTACTACTACTACTACTGATACTACTACTAATACTACTGACACTACTACTACTACTACTGATACTACTACTAATACTACTGACACTACTACTACTACTACTGATACTACTACTAATACTACTGATACTACTACTACTACTACTGATACTACTACTAATACTACTACTGACACTACTACTAATACTACTGACACTACTACTAATACTACTGATACTACTACTAATACTACTGACATTACTACTAATACTACTACTGACACTACTACTAATACTACTGACACTACTACTAATACTACTGATACTACTACTAATACTACTGATACTACTACTAATGATATTACTACTAATACTACTGACACTACTACTAATACTACTACTGACACTACTACTAATACTACTGACACTACTACTAATACTACTGACACTACTACTAATACTACTGATACTACTACTAATACTACTACTAATACTACTGACACTACTACTAATACTACTACTGACACTACTACTAATACTACTGATACTACTACTAATACTACTGACACTACTACTAATACTACTGATACTACTGCTAATACTACTACTGACACTACTACTAATACTACTGACACTACTACTAATACTACTGATACTACTACTAATACTACTGATACTACTACTAATACTACTGACACTACTACTAATACTACTGACACTACTACTAATACTACTGACACTACTACTAATACTACTGATACTACTACTAATACTACTGACACTACTACTAATACTACTGACACTACTACTAATACTACTGACACTACTACTAATACTACTACTAATACTACTGATACTACTACTAATACTACTGACACTACTACTAATACTACTACTGACACTACTACTAATACTACTGATACTACTACTAATACTACTGACACTACTACTAATACTACTGATACTACTATTACTACTGATACTACTACTAATACTACTACTGACACTACTACTAATACTACTGACACTACTACTAATACTACTGATACTACTACTAATACTACTGATATTACTACTAATACTACTGACACTACTACTAATACTACTACTGACACTAATACTAATACTACTGATACTACTACTGATACTACTAATACTACTGATACTACTACTAATACTACTGACACTACTACTAATACTACTACTGACACTACTACTAATACTACTGATACTACTACTAATACTACTGACACTACTACTACTACTACTGATACTACTACTAATACTACTGATACTACTACTAATACTACTGATACTACTACTAATACTACTGACACTACTACTAATACTACTACTGACACTACTACTAATACTACTGACACTACTACTAATACTACTACTGACACTACTACTAATACTACTGATACTACTACTAATACTACTGATACTACTACTAATACTACTGATACTACTACTACTAATACTACTACTGACACTACTACTAATACTACTACTGACACTACTACTAATACTACTGACACTACTACTAATACTACTGATACTACTACTAATACTACTGATACTACTACTAATACTACTGACACTACTAATAATACTACTACTGACACTACTACTAATACTACTGACACTACTACTAATACTACTGACACTACTACTAATACTACTGATACTACTACTAATACTACTGATACTACTACTAATACTACTGACACTACTACTAATACTACTACTGACACTACTACTAATCCTACTACTGACACTACTACTAATACTACTGACACTACTACTAATACTACTGATACTACTACTAATACTACTGATACTACTACTAATACTACTGACACTACTAATAATACTACTACTGACACTACTACTAATACTACTGACACTACTACTAATACTACTGACACTACTACTAATACTACTGATACTACTACTAATACTACTGATACTACTACTAATACTACTGACACTACTACTAATACTACTACTGACACTACTACTAATCCTACTACTAACACTACTACTAATACTACTGACACTACTACTAATACTACTGACACTACTACTAATACTACTGACACTACTACTAATACTACTGATACTACTGATACTACTACTAATACTACTGACACTACTAATAATACTACTACTGACACTACTACTAATACTACTGACACTACTACTAATACTACTACTGACACTACTACTAATACTACTGACACTACTACTAATACTACTGATACTACTACTAATACTACTGATACTACTACTAATACTACTGATACTACTACTAATACTATTGATACTACTACTAATACTACTGACATTACTACTAATACTACTGACACTGCTGATACTACTACTAATACTACTGACACTACTACTAATACTACTGACACTACTACTAATACTACTGACACTGCTGATACTACTACTACTGACACTAATACTAGTGATACTACTACTAATACTAGTGATACTACTACTAATACTAGTGATACTACTACTAATACTACTGACACTA
Source organism: Siphamia tubifer (assembly GCA_020466265.1). Taxonomy (NCBI): domain Eukaryota; kingdom Metazoa; phylum Chordata; class Actinopteri; order Kurtiformes; family Apogonidae; genus Siphamia; species Siphamia tubifer. Next base: position 41,654,447 of record CM035801.1, on the reverse strand, counting down.
CTACTACTACTACTGACACTACTACTAATACTACTGACACTACTACTACTACTACTACTACTGACACTACTACTAATACTGCTGATACCACTACTAATACTATTGATACCACTACTAATACTATTGATTGATACCACTACTAATACTATTGATTGATACCACTACTAATACTATTGATACCACTACTAATACTACTGATACCACTACTAATACTATTGATACTACTACTAATACTACTGACATTACTACTAATACTACTGACACTGCTGATACTACTAGTAATACTACTGACACTACTACTAATACTACTGACACTACTACTAATACTACTGACACTGCTGATACTACTACTACTGACACTAATACTACTGATACTACTACTAATACTAGTGATACTACTACTAATACTACTGACACTACTACTACTACTACTGACACTACTACTAATACTGCTGACACTACTACTAATACTGCTGATACCACTACTAATACTATTGATACCACTACTAATACTATTGATTGATACCACTACTAATACTATTGATTGATACCACTACTAATACTATTGATTGATACCACTACTAATACTATTGATTGATACCACTACTAATACTATTGATACCACTACTAATACTACTGATACCACTACTAATACTACTGATACCACTACTAATACTGCTGATACCACTACTAATACTACTGATACCACTACTAATACTACTGATACCACTACTAATACTGCTGATACCACTACTAATACATACTGCACCGGTGGAGATTAAACCGACAAATTAAATGAAGGAAAAAGCAGCTAATATTTACAGAATTTTAACCCCGCCCCTATTTTGTATCAATCTCCAGTTCCTATGACAACCTGTTCTTGAATTACAGCCAATAAGGTGATTTTGACCTTTCTGCTAAATGCCATCTTGACCTTTTGCCATATTGACTATTTGGTTATATGTTTATAGTGTGTGCAATATGATGATAATATATCCAGTATTTATTAAGTTATAGTGTGATATGTCTATTTGACACAAACAGTGTTACACAAGTTAATTTGGACACGTCACTTTTGACCTCCAGAAAAAGACAAAATCACAAGATAAACAAAGTCAAAATAATGCAATAAAAAATGAAAATAATGCAATAAAAAGGCAAAAATCATGAGATAAAAAGTCTAAATAATGGATAAAAAGTCTGAATAATGTGGGAAAAAAAGACAAAATAATGCGATAAAACATCAAAATAATGTGATAAACCCAAAGTGTTACAGAAGTTAATTTGGACAGGGTTAGGGTCACCTTTGACCTACAGAGATCTCAAAAACTATTGGTCGTAGCTGATATCACCAATTATTAGAATTGTATAAATCTTCATTCTGCATCGTTTGGTACCAATCTGAAAGTTCTGTGACCCTCTGTTCTTGAGATATAACCTATAATGTGATTTTGACCTTTGAACTTTACTCAAATGGATCATTGCATCTGATGTGCAGTAACTATATGTATTTGTCCATGTAATTTAATAGTGATATCTACAGTATTCAGTGAGTTATAGAATGATATGTCTCTGTGGGGACACATACACACACACTCACTCATTCACTCTCACACACACTCACTCACATAAACATGTCATTCAACATAATCAGTTTTTTTTCAGTTGTTCAACTTCCCTCTTTCCTCATCCAGATAAATTAGAAAATGGAGAGTTGTACCAGAGGAGGAGAGGTCCACATAGTTCTGGTGCAGAGGAACCAGGGTCCATCAGTAAAAAGCAGAGCCAGTCCAGAGAGGCTGGAAACAGCTGGAGGAGGATCCTACTGCTGATTCTGGCCATTACCATCCACAACATCCCAGGTAACGACCCTGGCCCTGACCCTAACCCCTAACCATAACTCATCCACAACATCCCAGGTAACGACCCTGACCCTGACCCTAACCCCTAACCATAACTCATCCACAACATCCCAGGTAACGACCCTGACCCTGACCCTAACCCCTAACCATAACTCATCCACAACATCCCAGGTAACGACCCTGACCCTGACCCTAACCCCTAACCATAACTCATCCACAACATCCCAGGTAACGACCCTGACCCTGACCCTAACCCCTAACCATAACTCATCCACAACATCCCAGGTAACGACCCTGACCCTAAACATAGGGTCATGTATTCTATGAATCTTTCTGACAGCATGAACCCAAAATGAACTGAACAAATAATGAAGTCTGGGCAGAGGGGGGCCAGTAAAGTCTGGGCAACACCTGCAGCCGGACCCGCAACCCACCTTCCCACTGACCATTCCTGGTCCACCATGAGCCGATTACGGAAGGAAATGTACGGTGCGGACAAAAGCCAGACCAGGGGGGAAGGTCCAGGTTCCAACGTGGTCTGTCTGGAGACAGGTTTCATCTGTTGAGTTTGACAGGACACCGGCCGGAGAGAACAGAACCCCTGTCCCAGGTGCACCGCTGTACAGTGCCCTCTCACCGCTGTACCGTGCCCTCTCACCGCCGTACCGTGCCCTCTCACCGCCGTACCGTGCCCTCTCACCGCCGTACGGTGCCCTCTCACCGCCGTACGGTGCCCTCTCACCGCCGTACGGTGCCCTCTCACCGCCGTACGGTGCCCTCTCACCGCCGTACGGTGCCCTCTCACCGCCGTACGGTGCCCTCTCACCGCCGTACGGTGCCCTCTCACCGCCGTACGGTGCCCTCTCACCGCCGTACGGTGCCCTCTCACCGCCGTACGGTGCCCTCTCACCGCCGTACGGTGCCCTCTCACCGCCGTACGGTGCCCTCTCACCGCCGTACGGTGCCCTCTCACCGCCGTACGGTGCCCTCTCACCGCCGTACGGTGCCCTCTCACCGCTGTACGGTTAAAACTGTTGATTTTAAATGTTTATTTAGTGATTTGAGCCCCATTTATGTTATTGTTGTGAGAATGAGGGTCAGAGGTCAGGGACCAGAACATCCAGAACCCTCCACCCCCGCCTCTGTTGTCTCAGTGTCATGCAGCCAGGATTTTTCTTTTTAGAGAAACCAGTAATAATTTTTTTACTGTTTAATTTTTCAAACATTCAGGGGATAAGTGAGTGATAAATACCATGTGACCTTGAGGTTAAAACCAACCAGGTTAAATATTTTCATTCTTTAAACACAAGAGTTTAAGAACATGAATATAAAGAACATGAACAAAGATGTTTGTTTGTGAATGTGTGTGTGTGTGCGTGTGTGTGTGTGCGTGTGTGTGTGTGCGTGTGTGTGTGTGCGTGTGTGTGCCTGTGTTTGTGTGTGCCTGTTTGTGTTTGTGCAGAGGGTCTGGCAGTGGGCGTCGGCTTTGGAGCTGTTGGAAAAACTTCATCTGCTACTTTTGAAAGTGCAAGGTGAGACCGTTGACCTCTGGTGGATGAACACTACTACTGCACACAGTCACAGTTGACCTTTGACCTCTGGTGGGTGAACACTACTACTGCACACAGTCACAGTTGACCTTTGACCTCTGGTGGATGAACACTACTACTGCACACAGTCACAGTTGACCTTTGACCTCTGGTGGATGAACACTACTACTGCACACAGTCACAGTTGACCTTTGACCTCTGGTGGATGAACACTACTACTGCACACAGTCACAGTTGACCTTTGACCTCTGGTGGATGAACACTACTACTGCACACAGTCACAGTTGACCTTTGACCTCTGGTGGATGAACACTACTACTGCACACAGTCACAGTTGACCTTTGACCTCTGGTGGATGAACACTACTACTGCACACAGTCAGTTTTTTAAATAACTCATTTATTGTCCGAGATCACAGGGGTCAAACATATGACCTAGGACCATGTATGGTCCTCTAAAGGGTCTAACCCTAACCCTAACCTTTACAGGAGTTTGTCAAATGTTAAAATGACACTAAGATATTAACAATTATTAATATATTAATTCAGACCAATTAAATCTCAAGTTAAGATCAGAAAAATTTCTAATAATAAGAAGAAGAAGCAGAAGAATGACACCTGTATATTTTCTATTTATAAATGTTTACGTAATTTTTCATGTATCTACATTAAAACTTAAAAAAAAGAACCTGAACAAATAAAAACCTGAAATATCTTAAGAGTAGTTTAACTGTAACAAGATAAGAAATATTTTCCGTATATGTAGATCCAGTGTCATCTGTTATAAAACTGACACTTTAAAACAATAGGTTATTAGGCCTTCGTCGTGGACCACGGCAGGTGCAAGGCCTATTGATACTACTAACAGTTTGATCTCATTCTGCTCTTTGACCTCTAATTTGACCCCCTGAACATGCATGAAAACTCACCAAATTTTTCACAGACTTCAGAAGTGTAAATAATTGAGAGTATTTATAGGTTTCATAAAAGTCTGTAAAGAAATGTGTCTACAGCGCCCCCAAGAAAAGGTTAAATAGTTTGTATTAGGCCAGATCACTCCCTAGTGAAGTTAGAGCTATGAAAATCAGTACATGTGTTCATCATATGATGACAAACAAAAAAAAAATTCTCATGGCCACGCCCATAAACCAATAGGAAGTCCGCCATCTTAGATTGAAATTTTAAAAACTTGGAGTCGGGGATTTTCTCTGTCCAAGGAATTTACCGAAGTCCTCCTTGGCCATTGGGCCAAATGAGCTCAAAATCAGTGAACACGATCTAGACAAGTGGGACATCCAAAATTATCAAATTTTTTTGGAAAAGTTGCATCATTTTTGTGCTACGCTGTCGCAAATTTTGCAGCGTTTTCAGAAAAACTTACTGCTACATATATTGCTTCAGCTCAGACATACAAACACCGATTTGGCTGAAATTTGAGTCAGATGTCTGTCTCCCAGCTCTACACCTGTTTGTTTACCAAAATTGTTAGTTTGCACTATAGCGCCCCCTACAGATTCGCCAAGTACACTGTTCGTAAAATAGCAGTAGATAGAACATACAAACACGAATTTGACTGAAATTTGACTCAGACGTCTATCTCTCGGTTGTACACCAGTTTATTAATAAAAATCGCGATTTTGCTCTATAGCGCCCCCTACAAATTTGCCTTTATTAAAATGGTGATAGATCGGGCATACAAACACAGATTTGCCTGAAATTTGACTCGGACTTCGCATGGGGAGGCGTTCGCGAGGGACAGTGAAGGCCTTTGAGACTGCCTGCAGTTTCACTTTTCTATTTGTTTTCATGTTTAAACTGAACTGGACGATGACAGTAATAATGCTGGGGACATTAGTGGGGACATAATTTGCCCACTTCCTTGTTAGAGACAGCAACAATAAATAAATAAATAAGAACACGGCTAAAAGAATTAAAAATAACGTGTCATTTTGTTTTTGGCAACAAAAACTAAGAGACATTTTAGAAATGTTTTTATTTCTTAATCCACATTTTGTCTTGTTTTTATTGTTCATGTGTAACTGCATTATATATTTAATTATAGTTATCGTTACAAGACCCACACTTACATTGAGTTTGGTCTCGTTTTTGTCACATGATAAAGGTTCATTAATGATAATATTTATTCACTATAAGACACACTGTCAATGAATGGATTATTTTATAGATTCTTCATATATAAAGTGAAGTGGATTATAAAGAACATTAAGTCAAGTCAACATTATTAGATAAAAAGTCTAAATTCCCAGTCACTAAACACAACAGAATTAATCCAAATATAAGGTGCACTGTGTTTTTTGTAGTAAATTAAAATCTTTTCAGTGTCACCTTATAGTCTGGAAAATACAAAAACATTTAAACATTGGTATGGACACGTCCATAGTGTCCATACACAATTTTACGCCCTTGCACTGGACAATAAGTAAAAGAAAATAGATCAGTCAGTCAGGTGGGAGGAGCCAGAGAAGACAGTAACCTATCAGTGCATGTGTTTGGATGGTGGGAGGAGCCAGAGAAAACCCACACAGACACATTTGGTTGAAAGTATTTTATAAAACCAACTTTCTGAAAATGGATGAAGGACAAACTGTAAATTTTCAAACTGACTTCGACCAGAACCTTCAACACATTTGAAAATAAGAAAAAATAAATAATAAAGAACTAAAACTAAATACAAAAAATATGCATTTAAAAACAATTTAAATGTCATTCACCTTTGTGAATGATGTGAAAACCACAATCTGACATTAGCAATAAAATACTTGTATTCTTTTAAAAAATATATATATTGTACAAATATAAATTAAAATAAAAAAATGAAAAACAGTTTGTTTAAACTAAAAGCATTTTAGTTTTTCATATTTTGTCAGAAAAGTTCAAACAAATGGTCATATTAGGTGGTAGGGGTAAAGGTTAGGGTCATATTAACCTCTAACTTTTCTTTATTCTTTCAGAAATTTGGCCATTGGTATCGGTATCCAGAATTTCCCAGAAGGTTTGGCAGTGAGTCTGCCACTGAGAGGAGCAGGAGTGTCCCCATGGAAAGCCTTCTGGTACGAGAGGGGGAGGGGCTTCTGGTACAGTATATGGTTGTGGGAGGAGCCTGTATTTATTTCAAATATTAATGACAAAACAGAAGAAAACAAATAACAAAGTGATTGTCATCTGGAATGAAAGAGAAACAATTGTGTACATTAGCATGCATGAGAATGGTCCAGGTCCATCTGGTTCTACTGAACTCTAATCTACTGGTCCAGGTCCATCGGGTTCTGTTGAACCATATTGGATGATTCCAAATAGCCTCCACTGAAAACTAAATGTTTGTTTTTCATTTCTATCCAGTGATAAAACAAAGAACATCTGATTAATTTTGATCCTCAAAGATACTAAATGTGTATTTTATGACAGGAGTTGGAGTTAGACAGTTGAATATATTTATTTAGCAAGGGATAATGTATTGACCACGCATTACTATCAAAAAATATTCCCCTAATGTAAAGTGTGTGAATGGGTGAATGTCAGGATAATGTAAAGTGTGTGAATGGGTGAATGTGAGGCTAATGTAAAGTGTATGAATGGGTGAATGTCAGGCTAATGTTAAGAGCTTTGAATATGATGAAGGTGGAACAGAACTATAGAAGTGCAGAACATTTATTATCAGGGCCGGACTGGATCAGGATTTCAGGCCGGGAATATTCCACAGCATCCAGGCCACTTCCAGCACCACAGAGGCAAAATTTTTGTTTTTTTCCCCTCCAAATACCTTTTGTAATTTCCTTAAGGGTTGAAATGACATATATATATATATATATATATATATATATATATATATATATATATATATATATATATATATATATATATATATTTCTTCATCGGAAAGAAAGAACATGAGAAGAGAAGAGAAATACCAAGGGCTGAAAGAGGAGTTAGAGAAAATGTGGAGTGTGAAGGCAACAGTGGTACCAGTAGTGATGGGGGCACTAGGGGCAGTGACCCCCAAGCTGGGACAATGTCTCCAACAGATACCAGGAACAACTTCAGAGATCTGTGTCCAAAAGAGAACATTGTTAGGAACAGCTAAGATCCTGCACAGAACCCTCAGGCTCCCAGACCTCTGGTAGAGGACCCGAGTCTGAAGGAGACACCGCCCACGTGGGGCGAGAGGAACATTTTATATATATATATATATATATATATATATATATATATATATATATATATATATATATATATATATATATATATATATATATATATATATATATATATATATATATATATATATATATATAATATCAGTGAGGCCTGGGGGTGTCTGATGTGAAAACTGGTTAGAAACTCACTGGTGATGCTGTTGCAGTCACAGAGCTAGCTAGCAGCAGTGCCACTCTGGCTGATGCTAGCTTTAACAAACAAGTCAGTTAATTCCTGACATTTCATCCCCTCCTCTTGGACTGACCTTCTTTTCCTATAACAACTCTCACTGGTGTCCACCTTTCCTTTTTTCCCCACGTTGTCATTCATTGTTTCGTTTTTGCATAAGTCTACTGTGTTTATGGTCAGCATTAACTCAATGCTACAGGGGTGGGCCCGCAGCGGAGAATAAAGCGATTAACCAATCACAATGAGTTTCTTTAAAAAGAAAACACACACACACGTACAACCAATCCCTAATGCTCTGGCCCAGCCGAGGTCTGAGCATGTTACCATCGTTGACAGGCACGCTGATTTTTTTTTTTTTTTGGGGGGGGGGAGCATATCAGGCCAGGCAGGCCAATGAGCAGACGGGCCACCGGGAAACGTCCCGGTTGTCCCGTGGGCTAGTCCGGGCCTGTTTATTATTGAACCTGTTAAAACACTGACTTCTCTCCGTGTTGCGATGATCTTTGCCTCTAGCCTTCTCCTCCATGGGGTAACCTTCTGGCTGCTCTGGCTGTTCATCTTGTAGCCAAGCATCTCAAGGATTACTGTTGCTGCTGCATACATCAGCTGATTGGTCTCAGTGATGGTAGTGGTAGGGACAGTTTGCAGTGCAGTGTTCAGGTCCTCCAGTAGAGACTGGTCTGGTACTTTGGCAAGCAGGTAGTTGTGTTCCCCCAGGATTTCATGATTCTCTTTCTCAGGTCAGCTGCCCTTGTGTTTAGTCTTTCTGGGGCTTGGTACCCAATCTCGATATTTGGGGGTGGTGGTGAAACCACCCCCAAGCTGACCTGTCGTCCTGGCTCCCCCTTGCTGTAGCATCTTTGTACCGTGGATGAGGTACAACGCTGTACCTCATTGATCTCTAGCTGTGATAGCAACCTCTTATTGTGGATATTCGAACACTGAGCTACGAGCTGTTTCTTAGTCAGTGAGGATGTGGGGTTTCGAAGCAACCATTTCTCCCACATCCTCTGCATGTACCCTCTCTCACTGGGGTTACTCCCGTAGTAACACTCCATCAGTACCATGTTCTCTGCGCTGCTCCATGAATGTCTTGTTCCAGTAGCCAATTTAACATCAGGGTGTCCTGGTTCCTCAACCCCTGACGCGGACCTTGTTGTCCCGGGTGCCATCCGAGCGGTATGACTCTATTTATCGTATCGCTCACCGTGAGGTATGGGCATCTATAGCGTAAAGGGCCTTGCCTAAGGGCACACCTGGAATTCAAACCAGCAACCTTCCGCACCAAAGCTATCCAGTCGCATATATATATATATATATATATATATATATATATATATATATATATATATATATATATATATATACAGTATGTGTATATAATATGGGTATTTATTGTGTATTTGTTGTGTATTTCAGGTACGGTCAGCTCAGTGGGATGGTAGAACCAGTAGCTGGACTTCTAGGAGCTGTGGCGGTGGTTGTAGCTGAACCTTTGTTACCATATGCGTTGGCATTCGCTGCAGGAGCGATGGTGTACGTGGTGGTTGATGACATCATCCCTGAAGCTCAAGTCAGGTGACCAGGAAGTGATGATCAGCTGATGTGTGCATAGATATATATACATAGACGTCTCATTGACTGGTATAGTCCACTGGAGCCACAGCCTGCAGGGCGGCCATCTTGGATGGGTGCCCGTGGGGAGGCCATCTTGGATGGGTGCCAGTGCCTCCTACAGTTCATTACTTCCATAGAGGAATCATGAACCTATACAATTAAAGTTTGTCGTAAATCACTCAATTCTTGAGCAATTTCGACGGGGTAGACGTGCTAGACAGATGGATAGACAGACAGAAAAATATCAATAGAAAAAACAAAAACAAAAAATGTTCAGGTTTTCATTAACTTTGCATTTACAGTTTTACATTTCATTTAAGCACAATTATTATTTTAATATAATTTTTCTACTACTATATTACTGTTATTACTATTTATATGATAATTATATTCCTGTAATATTGTATGATTGTTATTTTTTGTTTTTATCATTATTATTATTAATGCTATTATTAATATATTTAATAAATATTTATTTACTTCTATAATTTGAAAAATATTTGTTTTTTTCTATATTTTAATATTTATTTCCTTCTCTTCAGTGGAAATGGCAGACTTGCTTCATGGACGTCCATCTTGGGCTTCGTAGTGATGATGTCATTAGACGTGGGCCTCAGCTGAAATCACTGTTGACAACGGTTGCCATGGTAACGGCTGTCAGCACCTGTGGTGTGTTGACATAAAAGGGACCAAAATGATTTTTCTTTCCTGTACAGAGGAGAGTTTTATTTCCAACACTCATTTAATCAGATTTCATTTGTGTTTTTTAAATAAATTAATCCTTTTGGAAAGAATTTGATTCTGTTTAATGAAAAAGTTTCCTGTGTTTTTCCTTCACAACTGTTAATTCATAACAGTTCACATTAAATGAATGTTTTTAACTGTTTCCATGTGTCATCAGTACTCACTTTAGCACACTGTTAAATTACATCAATATAACCTGTAAAGGTATATAATATAATGTAACCATAAAAATCCTCATAGTTGAATTAAAAGTTTTCGCACTGGTAAGAGGTGATTTGATCTAAATGGTTTATTCCACAAACGTGCAATGAA